>JBAIZL010000007.1:51153738-51166238 GCA_036971475.1 Prosapia bicincta | reverse complement strand
ATTATAAATTGATATCTCTGTATCCTGGATATGGTTGACACAAATGTTCAGAAGTTACATATCCAATCCGAAAAATTGAAAACAAAATGATTAATTCAGATATCTTACTCAAACATAAATTTTTTTTGAGAACAATAGTTCTAATTTATATCGTTTAATGATTCGAATTGGTTAAGCTAATTTTTGATCAATCATTTCCGAGGTATTTTATTAGATTTTTTGAACGTTGTATGATATTTCGCGTTACGGTTAGTTACGCAAATACATCAACTTGGAGGACTATGGTTTGACTTTGGAAAACCGATGACGGTTCTTTTCCAATAGAATTTTCATTCATTGCAAATTGTTAGCGTAATCAATCCTGCCTATGATATTTTATTCTCCCCCACCCTTCAGCCAAGGGTAGTTATGCAACTCTTCTATCTACCACATGAGAACCCAGTCTTTAGGGCTTCCACGAGAGACTGCATTGTTATTTACAGACGGTCAATTCTTAGTAGCGCAGAAATATAAAAATAGTGAGAAAATATCAAGGAATCAAGTTAATACTGGAACATAACCAAATAATAGAAACCAAAATTTTTGTTATAGTTAATTCCTTCTTTGGTCAACGGTAAACAAAATTATTTTAGTTACCTTTTATTAAATAATTAGAATAAATATAAATAAACATAACCTATGCGTTAAAACAGCTGTTCTACTACATAATCTATAACATACAATCGTGTATTTTTACAAATCATATGTTCTCCCTTATTTAAACCCTAATGAGATGATATAATAGATTGCTTGCATACCTTGCTTCATTTGTGAAAAGTTTTTCTGCCATAGAGACCTAAATTTACTTAATTTTAATATTAAGCTATGAATTAATTTTTGAACAAACTAAGTTAATAACAATAAGTGCCATTCACTACAAATTAAGAAAAAAGTGTTTGAACTTACATAAATGAATAAAATGTATTTAATTAACAATTGGAAATTTGAAGATATATCTAAGGAGAGTGTGAACCAATAGAAGGAATTGAACAAGAATGAAGGACTTTTAAGCACATAGCTACTTTAAAGGGCATCACTGCGATACAGATTTTCTGGATGCTTTTGCAGTTCTTAAGTCAACCTAGGGCAGTAATGGTCGGTTGAAGCATAGCACCACAATACCTTTCTGGAATAACGTTTGACCCAAGTACGGAACATAATCTTTATGTTATATAAACAGTCATTATTATTACGAATGAAAGATTGCTTAGTAACTATTTATGCTGAATACACAACCATATTCTGCCTTTACTAGCGTTGTCATGTCTTTATTTGTAGCGCGTTGGTTAACGTACATCAGCCGCGACTAATTGTGTAATCTAGTAACAAAATCCCTAGCTACACAATGATGACTAGTCGAATAAACGAAAACGCGTCAACTATAGAAAAAATAATAGGTAGATAATGGCTATACATACCAAATTTATATAGATCCTAGCAAAAACATAACTTAAAAACTTAATAAATATTCTACTGTACAAAACTTAACAACATGTATAAAGAACACTAGGCGTTATTTGTATTTACACCCGGAAAAATAATTGGTTAGTGTACTATCTATGCTGTTAAACCTGTCCGTGGCTTGCTACAAGTAAGTCTATAAGGAGAAATGTAAATTTATAAAATTTGAACACAAAAGTACCAGAAATTATCAGCAAACAGAATGTACGATCAGCTACTACTTGTTCCTGAGACGATTTCTGACGCTACGTCATTAATGATTAGGCTGCGCAATAATGGGTATTTTGTTCACTCATCATTCTGTAACTTGACACAATATCAATGGGTTTCAATTGAAGTTGGTAAACATACCTAGTCTTTCACAACTTTTATCTTGTCTAAGTTTTTAAGAGCAAAATAGTTTTATTGTAGGGAGAGTTATAAATACAAATCATGACGAATTAATTTTTGTTACACCGTTTGGTTGATCATGTGAATACACACCTTGCTGTATAAAAGGTCTGGAGTTAGGTTCATTCTGCACGCGAAAGAATCACTGTACACACACCTCTCACGTCCAAAGCGTTATCGATAACTAAATATAAAATAATTACACATTATCATTTAAATAGAAAAGTGGCAAAACTATAGAGACGAAATACATGTAATGTGGTGCAACAGCCTCTTAACATTTACATCTATTCTGTAATACTCTCGTACTACTATAGGATCAGCTGATTTTATATTACTTGAATAAAATTCTTGAATTTTGTAGTCCATTACGTTCGGTGAATCTTATTATTCACTTAAACAATAGTTTATAACTATCCGAACTTTAAATTTAGTAAATTTGTTAAAACTTACTGAGACAGGACGTTTTCGATCGCTATGTGACAATCTTCAGCAGTGTCATCTCCAAGCAGAAGACACTGATGAAGATCGGCACATAGTGATCGAAAACGTTCTGTCTCAGTAAGTTTTAACAAATTTACTAAATTTAAAGTTCTTATAGTCATAAGCTATGGTTTAAGTGATAAATTTAATCAAATGTAAATAACATCAAATGATTCAGATAAATTTGTTAAACATGGATAAATTAACAGAGGAATTAATTAACTGTAATATTTAATTAATTAGTACCGTAGCATTTATTTATTTATTTAAAGTCTATGGTTAGTGATTCATTAAAAATGTGTTATTATTTATTATATTTAGAAGTTTGTTTTCGAATTTTGAACATAATGTTTTAAAGTTTTCTTTAAATTGCGGTATTGAGCGTGCTTTATGATTTCTAAACAAATAATGATTTGTCTATATCTTTTTTAATAACAAGGTTCAGATTGGACTCTGATTTAGGTAATTATTTAACAATGAAACTATCACACTAAATAAATACGTTTATTACACCAACCAAGTTTGATTGATCAAGCCCCTATTAACTTCACATGATTTGAATCAGCCTACACTGTACACGTTATATAGGCCTACAAATATATTATAAGACTTGGAATATTATAGCATCGTTTGTTCCTCATTAATACATACTCTCTTCTGGATAGATTCTACGGGGGGGTATCTACTCCCTGTAGGAAAAAGGAATTAGGAATGATAAAAGGAAGTCCAAGGAAATTAGAAAATCATTGCCTTAAACTGACATTGGTTACCTCTTAGATGTAGTCGCCTACTTGTGATCATTTACCGCAGATGTTTTTTGTGAATGTTTTTTTTTCAGTGTTCCATAATTTAATTTCAATCTAACTTAGAATCAAAGATCCTTTTAAATATTACTTAGTGTTTAATTTAAAATATTTGATTCTTCATTGTAAGAGTGGTTTATACTCGTTCAGTGGTAAGGTTTATTCTTTTTAATTTTCCCTCTCCTTTACTTGTACGATTTATTACAAACGGTAGTATAGATAACCTATCAGGAGACAATAAAAATTCCATCTCAGTTAGATGAGACATTTTTGACAAAAAATGTTATAAACAAACCAGACACGAACTATCTACTTGTCTTTATGCTATTATGAAGATATAAAAGCATCGTAAAAGCTTTCAAACCGACTCGGAACTTGGTTGATGGACGCCTGTCTGTCTTCATGAAAGTTGATTGATCTGTTTTCCCAAAACTAGCGTAACTAAACATTTATTAGGTCGCAAGGTCGACCCGTATCGACATATCGATATTGTTCCATTTAATTGATTGATTTGATGAATTTATGGAAAGCCGACAAAGGGTTTGATAATTTGTATTTCATAGAACTGAACTGAAACAAAAACTGCAGGTTTAGTTACGTAACATTGTGAATATTATTATTGTTGTTTGATTGTTTATTTCTGGTCTGGACAGAGACAAGGGCATTGATCCTTTGCTGTAGATTATACATATTAAATTTTGAACAAGTGATTAGAATTCTTAGATTTAATCTGAGTTGAAGTAGATTTGTTTACTTATTTATCTATTTATAGGCGAATTTACATTTAAAAAACTGTAATAGCATTGTTGGTACCGATTACATCCTGGAAAACTAAAACTTGTACAAATGATAATTCTACACGTTTTATGTGAGCTATAAGACTTTCAGTCTTACTACTGTCGCCTAACAAGCATATTCAAGTTTGTGGTTAACCAATGCAACTAGTTCACAACCCTAAAATGTCTATCATTGTAGTTAGATTTAAAACAGAATAGGATTTTGCGTAGGTGAAATCAACCAAGGGGAGTGGGGATTACAGCCGTCTGAGCTAATAGGAAATTCACACCTTGCTGCGTGAGTGACACTTGTTGCCAATCCGACTTTAAACTTCGTACGCTCAGTTTCTTTGTAGCTGTGGTGGAGTGATTTACTAGTGGTGCAGCTTGCTTCGTTCTGCGATTTCAGTCGCTGGCAGTGGCGGATTGTCTGTCAATGCGTTCGAACTGACAACATCGCATCCCTACCCAGCCACAGATCCATTCCTATTCTACTTTAAATTAAAGTATAGGAGCTGTCTGCCCGTTAAACCTTAGATTTTTTATTATTCTAAGGGGATTAGCTAAAGCGACCGTCATCGCCTCCAAAGGTTTGTGAACAGAGGGAGGACCACGGTAGAAACTTGAACCCCTCTGATAGTGGTTAAGGGTTATCATGTATGCAGGGTATGTACCTTAAGTAGAACAACCAGTATCGCAGCACCACTTTGTAAGGGAGAGTATATGCAAGTAATAGAGCATTACTTTGTAAGGGAAGGTATTTGCACCTAGGTACTATGGAATATGTGACGGCACATTTCTACAGTTTTACTCTCGTTAAAAAGTACTTTAAACTTCTAATGAAGTATACACTTAAAAAACAAAGAGAAATCTTTGATTAAGATGAAAATATTAATTAATATTTATTTTCCAGTAATTTCTATTAAAAAGAAAATATAATTATCATTAGCTATTAAGATTGTATCAATTATGGCAATTTTATTGAGTTACAGCAATGAATCGAAAAAGCTATTTGTTATTGTGTTTAAATTTTTCCACTTTTGTTAAATATTTATTTTAAAATAAATGGTTTTAAAATAGTATGGTTTTAAAATATAACAGCTTTAAAATTATATGGTATGTATAGGATCTATAAATACACACACACACACACACACACACACACACACACACACACACACACACACACACACACACACACACACACACACACACACACACACACACACACACACACACACACACACACACACACACACACACACACACACACACACACACACACACACACACACACACACACACACACACACACACACACACACACACACACACACACACACACACACACACACACACACACACACACACACACACACACACACACACACACACACACACACACACACACACACACACACACACACACAAACACACACACACACACACACAAACACACACACACACACACACACACACACAAACACACACACACACACACACACACACACACACACACACACACACACACACACACATACACACACAAACACACACACACACACACACACACACACACACAAACACACACAAACACACACAAACACACACACACACACACACAAACACACACACACACAAACACACACACACACACACACACACACACAAACACACACAAACACACACAAACACACACACACACACACACAAACACACACACACACACACACACACACACACACACACACACACACACAAACACACACACACACACACACACACAAACACACACACACACACACAAACACACACACACACACACACACACACACACACACATATATATATATGTATATATATATATATATATATATATATATATATATATATATCAAAAAACGATTTGTTTGAATATGTAGTGAAAATCCATCGCCCTCTCTTGAGGTTAGGTTTAATTAGGCTTATATTTTATTATCCCTACTAAAAGGCTATCTAACGTCATAAACACGTTTTATGAAGTCCGAGTAGGGATCGAAAGACTTTGATGATATCCCTTAAAATGCCATTACCTCTAAACTTTCTATATCACGGAAAAGGGGAATATAGAAAACTTCTTTACAGCCAGCACACTCCCGAATAACGTGCTTGCTCCTAATATAGATAACACACTGCCCTCTACTATCACGAACGGATTTTCGATTTTCCGAGATTCAATAACGTAACCTCGTTTTCGTCCCCCCGAGTCGCCAAGCCGGGCATTATTAAAAGTGTATAATTTTATACACATTAAACGGCTTCTAAACATGATCGAGCCCGGATAGGGAGAGCCACGCAATACGGCGGGACAATACAGATTGCTGTATACACGGTAATTGAAGCTTACGGGGAATACATTACGGCAAATTGTTTCCTTGACTTGACGGCTCAATACAAACATGGAGCTGTATCACTTCGGGTTAGTCACGGTCCGCCATATGTTTGCAAAGTTCACTCCTAAGTAAATGCTTTACCAATCTCCGTGCAGCCATATCGCAATGAAGCTTATGCATAGTATGTTTGCTCATATTTTAGTAAGTATTAAAACAAGTTTGTTTCAAATGGGAGAGAAACGGTTTTTCCAGATTTTTATTAGTTCGATTTCCATCATATCTGTCTGTCCGGGTGGAATTTTGCAATCGTAGACTAACTTCCCGATTACTTACAGACTTGAACTTAAAAATAGGTCAAAACTGAATGACAATACAATATTCACTTGTTCAAATTACTGTACGTTTATTTGAATACAAATTGTTTAAACAAAATAAAATTGGCCGATGTGACAGAAACTTGAAATTTTAAAAATGGGTCGGGGATGGATAACAATGCACTAGGTTTCTTGTCGGTAAAATTGTTTAAATAATATTGGTCAACAAAAATTAAATTTAACATCAGGTCTGTAAGAAAGTCTGTACAGAAGAAATCTGTAAGACAAGAAGAAACTCTTGGCTTCTTGTCTGCAAGTTTGTTTAAACAATCTTTGTTTAAACGAATTGAATATTAATGATGAGCTACATACTTAAAATTCTACTTACAAGTCAGCACTAAATGACAATGCAATTTTTATTTGGTTTCTTGTCCATATGGTTGGTGTAACAAAATTTATTTAAACGAATTAAATTTGACTGATGAGCTACAGACTTTGCAACTTTAAACATGGTTTGGCAGTGGATAACAATGCCATATATCGTAATAATCACCGGAATAACAAGATCCTTGACGAGCTAGGGGCGCATTGCATTGCACGATGTCGATTGCAAAGTTCCATCTACACGAGACTGAAAAGCATAGATATTAATTTAAAGAAAAAGACTTTCTTAGTACCTCGTTTTTAAATGACCTAAAAAGTATAAAATATTTTGGAATTTCTGGGAGTGTAGATTTTTAATATCCATATGAAAAGTGGGAAAAACCAGGGGCGCATCTTAAAGATAGTACAAGGAATTTGTCAGTAAATGCGACCCACGATTTTCTTACTGAGTTTTCATATTAAAAATGTACTCTCCCAGAAATTCCAAATTATTTTATACTTTTTAGTTCGTCAGAAACGTGGCACTAAGAAAGTATGTTTACAAATTAATTTTTAAATACAAGATATTAAACATTTAATGGGGCGAGAAGAAACACTTAAAAACTACAGGCTGTCGAACATAATCTGTTTTTGGTTTTAAATTAAAAACATTAAAACAAAAACATTAAAACTATTTATTTTAAATAAATAAAACATCTGAATCACAAAAACCTCTTATTTAAACCCTGATCTGAGTTTATCTTGTAATACCTTCCTTTGAAGATGATTGCTTTGGAATAGTAATGTACATTGGAACTGAAACAAAACGTTTTTGAGATTGAAGTGTTCTATTAATTTAAAATGAAATTACACCATAGTTGCGCCAAGTTTTTATTAATTAAAATTCTTCTTCTTATTACTCTCACTAGGTTTAAATGTTGAAGAAATTAACGACTTTTTTCGAGTCAAATCATTTCGCCCGTCATTTCGATAACAGATTTGTTACCATCTTGAAGCCTTCGCTTACTTTTACACAAATATGATCATCGAAACCACTCGAGTTATAAAAAACTAAAATTACTATTCAAATATTTAACCTTGAGAAAATATTTTAAAAATTAAAGCAGAAGAAATGTTAGCATTTTAAAAGAGCTAAAAATATTTTTAATTTGTCATCTTATGAGGGAAAGCACTCTATCTTTAAGGTAGTGTAAGGAAATTAATAACGTAATATTAAATATACAGCAAAGTTGCGTAAATAACAATATAAAATGCAAAACCGTCAGCTACAATGATTGGAAAATATTTATGCACACTAGCCAATACAGTTAGAACCATCAGAAGGCTACAACTGAACGCAAGTAATCTGCTGGTGTTATATTCTGCATTAGAGTTTATAATGGCTTTGTAATTATTCTTAATATTTTGTAGTAGTGTGTTGTTATATTTAGTAAAATGTCGTTTAAAATATTGGAAAATAAAGTTAGAAGAAATTAATGTCAAACTAAATGAGAAAATTTTAAAATGGTAGAAATATTGTTGCTACCAGAAAACAGTTTTAAGTTTAAAGTATGGAAGATATTTTTTAATTATAAGAAAGAGCCAGCTAAATGTTTAAAGTAAAAATAAATGTTTTAAGCAGGAGAAAACAAATCTTTATGAAGTCGATTAGTGTAGAAAACTTAAAAAAAAAACAGAAAGTACGCCTAAAATGTTATTATAAAATGAGGCTTTTGAAGAAAGAAAATGGGAGTTTCCTTAATGTTATGAAACAAATATGAATAAATGAGAAAAACAAAACCTTTATACTATGGAGAACAATAATGTAACAGAAGGCAAGAACTTTAAAATTTAAAAAAAACCTATACACGAAAACACCATTTTTCAAAATAAGGAAACAACGAATTTAAACAGCGTCAATAATTGAAAAATTAGTTCTACGATTAGTTAATTTTGCGCCGTGTTAAAAGAGTCAACGAAATACACACACTGAAGCTTTATATTGAAAAGTTGCTTTGTTTCCATCCTTATTTATTTCCATTGCTCTGGGATTCTTTTTTCTGTGTATGTTTATTTACACAGACCACAAACCTTTCGATGTTGCTGCCTTTAAAACTATGGAATTGTTTTAAAAGAGCTAAATTTCAATTTAAGAGAATATTATGGGTATATTTAAAACTGGAATTTAGATGACCTTTTTATGAAATATAATTTTTTTTTAAATTACGAGGAAGGTTATAACAATTATAAGATAGTGCGATAGTGGATCTACACACTTTATTATAGTAAATAATCGCCTCTTAATATCTACAATTGGTTGACTCAAGATAATTTATGCGTGTTGGGAAATTGAAGTTGTAAAAGGGAAAATTCGATTTAGTAGTGCAAATTGAATAATTAAACATTAGAGTAGGTACTACACGTTTAAGACAGAACTGTTCTGTAAACCTGGCAACGTAATGCCATAGATTAACCTCGGCCTAGGCATTGTTTTGCCGCCTCCGTTATGGGTAGGTATTATCCATTTCGCTAAACAATCCCACGCGTGCATTAAAGCCACAGGTTTTGTATAACATACTTAACAATTCCTCTCTATAATATAGTGTGGTAGTAAGAACAAAACTATATGAAGTACTGGAACGTAACAAGTAATACAAATGTGTGTGTGTGTGTGTGTGTGTGTGTGTGTGTGTGTGTGTGTGTGTGTGTGTATAGGACTGAAGTTTAAACTTTAAAAATAAGGTTAAAATCATCAAGTTATTAAGAAATCTGTAAGTTAATTATCCCTAGACATATATTGTAGTATATATTCCAATGTTCAAAAAACAAGACATTAAACATATTCAATACAGAGAACAACAATACCTTATTTACTATATATATATTTAATAAATTAAAAATATTTCAAAAACAAGAATACTTTTAATGAATATATTTATTCAAAGCTTTTCGCCGATAAAATAGTATCAGCATCTTCAGGAAAAAAATTATCTAATAAAATACTTTTACAAAATTAAATCATATGTACTACAAAGAATCATATGTTTATAAGTATTTTATAAGCATAAAGTTAAAGACAAATTAATTGATGAACAAATTCAAGTGAGATCAAGGCACCAAACTATTTATAAAGTCATTGATGTTATAGAAAAATTTACATAAAGTGCAATACTTATAAACATATGATTCTTTGTAGTACATATGATTTAATTTTGTAAAAGTATTTTATTAGATAATTTTTTCCTGAAGATGCTGATACTATTTTATCGGAGAAAAGCTTTGAATAAATATATTCATTAAAAGTATTCTTGTTTTTGAAATATTTTAAATTTATTAACTATATATACAAGAAAACATATCACCATATTTAATATATATATAACGCACTTTATATATTAAACCCAATTAAAATTATTTTGATTCAATGTAGACTATCATAGTGATCTTAACATTACAAGTCTTTAACAATTTAAACATTAAGAAGTAGTGTAATTTTCCTTAGATATATCTATTTTAACTTATTGTTAATGTTATACACTAATGTTCAAAAGAGAATGCAATATAACCTACTAATATTTTTAAAAAATCAATTGTAAGGAATCTCATGATATCACACGATTTATTCCATACGAAATATTCCATATTTCTAAATTTATAGTATATTGCATTTGAAAATAATTTAAACCTAATCTTGAAATTAGATGAACTTAAAACAGCTGTTAGCATTAACCGCCATGTTGGACTTTCGGAAATCTTCGTGACAGCTCGTTCAGTTTACGGAAAATCTTGAATCGTGACTTCAAATTTCTACATTTCGTCGAAATGTTAGGCGCGACCAAAGACTTTCCAAGATGTAAATAAATTTATGTATATTTTAAGGCGAGAAGAGTAAGGCCGTTTTAAAATGTCATTACTTAATGAAGACGTGATGAGTTTCAAAGCCTATAGGAGAGACTTAAAGATCCTCTTGCACTGGGAAGGGGGGATAATGATTGCTTTCCCTAAATTACTTTCTCCCGATGTCACTGAGAGCTGACTAACCTTTACAAGATTCGATTAATTGAAAAATATATTTAAATATTGACATTTAATTATAATTTCCATATATTTTATTATGTTCCTTGACGCATATATGTCAAGTGCATCGTGTTTCTATTTTTAATATCATTGTAATAATCTTTCTAGTTCGTACTTTCACTAATACAATGTTTTGTGTATTTTCTAAGTTTCTACATAAATAAATGTGACTAATAAAGACACTCTGAATCTGTTCAGCCAACAACAACATAAAGATATGCAACATAACATAGGAATAATAGGAAGAGACGATACTAAACATTATTGGGAGGTTTAACTCAATTAAAAGCTGAAGAAATTAAAATGTAACACAAAATTTCCATTTTTTTATTGTGTCTACATTTTAACGTAATTTTCATTATGTGGTTTTCCCCCCACGGTGACAATTGCGCGTCTTTTATATCAAACTCGTACAAATTTAAAAGCATTATATTTTCTCGGTATTACGTCTTACCACCCTTGTCACGGTCCATGTGCTGTAGTTAGGGGTAGGAAATGGCAATCCTCGCTCTAAGGGGTGGTTTCCCTACAATCCCGGAGCAATATATAACGGAGATATGATGAATGCGACCACCATTTTATTTACTCACCCCTATAAACAAGCCAGACAGGAACATCTTTTCACAAGTTAGTTTGTTTCGTTGACATGTTTCCAGGAATTATGCGCTTCGTAATTCAAATATTTTGTTGTACGTCTCTCTTGCACTGTAGTGGAAATAAATTTGTTTGGAAATTTTTTTCAAAAGTAATATTATTTCATGCTTTAAGAATAACATTTTTTTGTAAACACAAAGTTAAATAATTGTAAACTTACCTAATATCTCTAAATATAGCTTCGAATAGATTACAATAAATTACTCGTAAACTAATAAGTTTATGCAACACTGTTGCTCAAACACGAGATTACAGAGCACAGATTCGACTCAGTTAATTCTACACAGTGTGTATATTTATTATAATAAATAATTAACGTTAGGTAAAAGTATCAACCTAAATGTCGACATACACCATCTATGCCTTTTAGATACTGGGCCTATGCATTTGTCTCACGGCACCAGGGATTAACTAATAATATTAGAACTGCCATCTAAATCTTATACTTTCAATAACAAGGGCAATGTTTAGAATGCATATGATTTTCCATAGCTATTAGTTTTTCGTTTTTTATTGTCTATGTTCACCTTGGTATTTACACCAAGGTTATAAATTATAACCTGCAGTTATAATTTATGGGAGTAGAATTATTGGAAGAAAACCCCGTAACGTAGTAGGCCAAACATATTGCAGTTATAATTTATGGGAGTAGAATTATTGGAAGAAAACCCCGTAACGTAGTAGGCCAAACGTATTGCAGTTATAATTTATGGGAGTAGAATTATTGGAAGAAAACTCCGTAACGTAGTAGGCCAAACGTATTGCAGT
>JBAIZL010000007.1:51141238-51151238 GCA_036971475.1 Prosapia bicincta | reverse complement strand
TATTATTACTTGTAAATAATTTTTTCCACCACTAAGTGCAATTATTTTACCTCATGTAATGAGGTATCATTAGGTCACTTGACCATCGTCGAATCACTTATATATATATATATATATATATATATATATATATATATATATATATATATATATATATATATATATATTAAAACTTTGAATCCTAATAATAAATGGATGTTATGCTAGTTTAAAGCTCAAAGCCGGACCCAAAAAGACAAAATGAGTGAATTAAATTTGTTGATATTGTAAATAAACTTCAAATTTAAAGAGTACTTAATCTAATTTAAATATATAAGTACGCGTATATATTCAATTCTTGTTTATTTATTGGATTATAGGATAAATTCTTGCAAAATATAAGATCTTGAAAGGAAACTTATAATGGTACAATATCTACAAAGATACATTTCTACAAAGAAACATTGACTCTTGGAGACTTCCCTTGTTTTAAACTGTTTGTGCAGTTTCTTAAAAGCCTCATCCTCTGATACAGAAATTGTATCCTGAATATCGGACATCGATAGGTCATTTAAACTGTTAACCGTTATGTTAACAATAACAATAATAGGAATTATAGGTTATTGTTAACAATAATGACTGTCAACTCGTTTTGTATGAAAATTAGGTTTAGGTTATTTTTGATTTTTCTCGAAAGAGTAAGTTATTAATATGGAATTTGCGTCTTAACCTACCAATTTAAATTATTTTCAAGTTGACAGGAGAAATGTTATCATCCTTCTAGATAGGGAAACTATACCATTGCAGTTTTTTCAAGGCCTGTACTTGTATTTTCAAGGCCCCAAAATACAGATCATTCAAACTTTAGTCTTCGCAGAAGGGATAATTAAGGCTGAAATAAAATATATATATATATATATATATATATATATATATATATATATATAACTTTGCGACACTGTTTTCTTGTATTCACTAATATCACTTACACTATATACCTAAAATACAATATGATTTTTGTGTTTATAAATTTGGATCTGTTCCCAGATTTTCATTTTGAGGCTTTTTCGTACTTTTTTAAATTAGATATATGTCTTCTAATGTAGGGAATGTATGGTTGTTTTTTTTTTGCTTGCGTGGTAAAGTTTGAATTGTAAATGTTTGGTTTTGAAGTATGAGCACCACAAGTTTCAAATGTACGAAAAGGCCTCATAATGGCAATATGGGAACAGATAAAAATTTATAAACATAGTTAATTTTTATTATTTTTGTGGTTCTTTCCAATATTTTCATTGTATTATGTAACGAAGAAACTGCCTAAACAGAGAATCTGTCTTCCTTTCTTATAAGAGAGATTTGTAAATGGCCTCCACTACACAGTTCAAGGTTCTACAGATTTGTATCAAAGCCGAAATTTAGAAAAATACAAACAATTAATTTACGTGTTTTTCATTACTAGTGTAATTTGTGTAATGTTTTACTATTTAGTTTTGCTACTACTAAACAACATTTTCAGGCTTTAAGTTCTTTCTTAAATAATATTCTTTATTTGTGTAATAAAGTTTTTTTTCTTTTACAATTAGTTTATGTTTACATTTTATGTAGTTTATATTTTAACCGACTTTGGTTGTATTTTACAAATGAAATCTCCCGCTTACTTAAACATATTTCTTTTGTTAATGTAAACAAATCTGTAACTGTCTGCTGAATTTCTTTTTTTATTTTTCTATTTATAAAATTGTTAAGGTTTAAAGTCACCAATTTCAGTAACTAACAATCAGACAAAAAATATTTTAAAGCGGTTCTCTAGAGAATTAATAAGAGTTGATGACGTGTAAAAGTTGTCATTGTTGGTTTTAATCACAATGCAGAGTACTTTGAATTTTAATTTTTAAATTTTCGCAAAAAATGTATTTAAAAAAAAGGTTTTTAGAAATAAATCTTACAAACATTTTACACGCATCAATAAAGTAAAATTTTGTGATTAATAAAGTGTTTATATCAGAAATGGCACAATAGGCTACAGTAGTGGAATGGGTAAATATTTTAAGAAAATTGCTGTCTTAGAAAACAATAGGTAAAATATCTTGCAAACAGTTAAACATTAATACATCTAGGGGTAATATAAATGTAGATTACATTAAAATTCAATTAGTAGTTATATTCTTTGAATAATTTTAACTTTAAAATTATTATTCTAAATTTATCTGCGTATCAATTGTTTAAAATATGTTTGTTTTTAAACAAATTGTCTCGTAAGGATGATGTGAAGTTATGATGGACTATGAGATAGAAAATGCAGGTAAGGTAATTACAAAATTCTAATTTTCTTTACATTAATCTCTAAAACACCCTGTTCTAACTAACAGTACACAATAGCAGTGTTGCCAACATGAACAGCCCATAACAATAATTCCAGCGAAGTAATATAGTTTACAGTTTATGAATTTTATTACATTTTATTGCAGTTCCGTCAACATAATCAAATGTTGCGACCGAGTTTTATGGTTTATTACTCCATGGCGCTCGTAAAACCTATTCCTTCGTCTCTCTAATTCAATCTATACTTGGGAGTGTTCCAATTCTTTGCGCGTATGAAGCAGGATTTTATTGTAGTGTCTGTTTTGTAATTTTTGCTGTAAAATGTTGGTATACCTCGGAATAGGTATAGAACGTAAAGTAATAAGTGTAAGGAGTTGAAAGCGACAAAATGGGAAGTTTTAAACACAGTATTAGTCTTTGGGTGCACGTGTTGGCTACATACAATAAGTCAGTGACAACTTGGAGTAACTGTAGCGTAATTGTTTATTTTAAATAATAAAAATCTCTTAAACACAAAAACTTTTTCTGTAGCCTAAATTCTAATGTACGTTTCTATTGCAAAGCAGTCATCTTCAGAGGAGATTCTTACAAGAACATCTGTTCAGAGCTATTCTTATAATAATTTCCTCTGAAGATGATTGCTTTGTAATCGAAATTTACATTAGAATTTAAATAAAGAGTTTTTGTGGTTAGGAGGTTTTATATATTTAAAATATTTATAAACAAAAGAAGGTTTATTATTTTTCTAATGTAGTAAAATAATAATAAATAATATATATAGTTCCACATAAATTATTTAAAACTTTTGTAAATAATGGACCCCTGTAAATGATTCTTAGTAGTTTATTAAAAAAAAGATTGAGCCAAACATAAATATATTTCACCCATTACAAAAAACATTCATTCGAAATACATAAAACTGTTTTTTAGATACATTGGGTAATTTAAAACGCTTTTTTATCGAAAATATTCATAATTTTTTCATACGTTCGAAAAAAAATAGAGACAAATCTTAGAAACGAACGAACTTTAACACAAGAGTGGTGTATTCTAGCCATACCAATATAAAGTTTCAGGTGGTATTAATATAGGCTTTATATACAGATTTCAAAGCTGTTTAACAAGTAAATAGGCCTAAAGTACAGTTTGCGTCAGCAAGTAAGTAGGCCTAAAGTACAGTTTGCGTCAGCAAGTAAGTAGGCCTAAAGTACAGTTTGCGTCAGCAAGTAAGTAGGCCTAAAGTACAGTTTGCGTCAGCAAGTAAGTAGGCCTAAAGTACAGTTTGCGTCAGCAAGTAAGTAGGCCTAAAGTACAGTTTGCGTCAGCAAGTAAGTAGGCCTAAAGTACAGTTTGCGTCAGCAAGTAAGTAGGCCTAAAGTACAGTTTGCGTCAGCAAGTAAGTAGGCCTAAAGTACAGTTTGCGTCAGCAAGTAAGTAGGCCTAAAGTACAGTTTGCGTCAGCAAGTAAGTAGGCCTAAAGTACAGTTTGCGTCAGCAAGTAAGTAGGCCTAAAGTACAGTTTGCGTCAGCAAGTAAGTAGGCCTAAAGTACAGTTTGCGTCAGCAAGTAAGTAGGCCTAAAGTGCAGTTTGCGTGAGTAAGTAAGTAGGCCTAAAGTACAGTTTGCGTCAGCAAGTAAGTAGGCCTAAAGTACAGTTTGCGTCAGCAAGTAAGTAGGCCTAAAGTACAGTTTGCGTCAGCAAGTAAGTAGGCCTAAAGTACAGTTTGCGTCAGCAAGTAAGTAGGCCTAAAGTGCAGCTTGCGTGAGTAAGTAAGTAGGCCTAAAGTACAGTTTGCGTCAGTAAGTAGGTAGCCCTAAAGTACAGTTTGAGTCAGTAAGTAAGTAGGCCTAAAGTACAGTTTGCGTCAGCAAGTAAGTAGGCCTAAAGTACAGTTTGCGTCAGCAAGTAAGTAGGCCTAAAGTACAGTTTGCGTCAGCAAGTAAGTAGGCCTAAAGTACAGTTTGCGTCAGCAAGTAAGTAGGCCTAAAGTACAGTTTGCGTCAGCAAGTAAGTAGGCCTAAAGTACAGTTTGCGTTAGTAAGTAAGTAGGCCTAAAGTACAGTTTGCGTCAGTAAGTAGGTAGCCCTAAAGTACAGTTTACGACAGCAAGTAAGTAGGCCTAAAGTACAGTTTACGTCAGCAAGTAAGTAGGCCTAAAATACAGTTTGCGTCAGCAAGTAGGTAGCCCTAAAGTACAGTTTGCGTCAGCAAGTAAGTAGGCCTAAAGTACAGTTTGCGTCAGCAAGTAGGTAGCCCTAAAGTACAGTTTGCGTCGGTTGGAAATATACCAATATGCCTAAATGTTGCGGTGGCATTTTTTAAGGAAGGTTAGAGCTTTTAAATGTTTAAGATGGCTTTTAATAGATAAAAAAAGAAACCAGTAATGAAACTATGAATATACTTGAGCCAGGAATTCATATTTTTAAGTGGGAAAATGTGTCATCTTTCGACCATAAAAATCTGCAAATAATAAAAAACTGCATGTTTATCTTCAGTTTGTTTCTCTATAAAAATATAAAATTTCAAATGTAGGAGATTTTAATGAGACGGGATAAAAGTGTTTATGGATGAAGGAAGATGCGTTGTGTGAATGGAGGTAAATGCAGACTATGTCCGAATGTAAAGTTTACTCCTTTTAGTCGAATTCTAAACTAAATAATGAATAAACAGATTAATATCAATTTGAAACGATTCTTTTTAAAATAAGATATATTGTAATGAAAGAAGAAGTTTGATAGTAGACCCAATGTAACTCAATATCTTTTAATTTTAAAGGGATATTTGTGTGTGTTTGTGTGTGCGTCAGTGTGTGTGTACGCGTGTATGCACGCGCGCGCTTTTGGCAATGTTAGTTTTCGATTATTATCTGTTATTTTTATTTTGTTTTTAGTACTATCTTTTAATCTTACGAAATTACAATAATTTATACATTACTTATTAACTCCGAAAATAACGTCATCAAACTACCAATATGTAGTCTTATAATCTACTGCCAGCCACAAAGGACTGTTTACTAAGATAAAAATAATAGTAAAACTACCATTTTAAACTATTTTGTACATCTGTACAAAAAGGTTAAAGACTATTTAAACAAGACATTCACAACAACCTGTAAAATTTATTTTGTGAGACATATTGTAGTTTAAAATCTATGTTTAAAATATTACACTCATTTTTGTATTGGCCTATTTCTCTAAATTCAAAAAAATTATTTGAATAATATTGTTACCAAATTAATCAGTCGAGAGTTAAAATTATTTGTTTGTAAAATACATTTGTTGGTTAAAAAATAAATAAATTAGATTCACAAATTTCAAGCTTTAACTTCAAGAAAACAGTTGATAAAAGTTTTTATATGAGAAAAGACTTTTTTTAACACCAGATTACACAATTATGGTTATTAGAAGTATAATGTGTCCTTAGATTCATACAATGGTGAAGACTATCCAGTTTATACAAAAAACGCAAATTTAATGTATCACGCAATTTATTTCAGTTCCTATGAATATTTTGTAAATTTTATACAAGGAAGTAGAATATTGTATGTCTTACGTGATGTATGGACATTTCCAACGAGTATTTTTACATTCAAATTTATTTCGTTGTATTTTAAATATAATTTATTGTTTCATGGACAAATATAAGGATAATTATATTTATGATAAATAAACATGCAGCGAAAGTTTGGAAAGAATTACTATAAAACATCGATGCTTCAATGGTTTAATGGTAACCAAATGTAATTATAAATTACTTCTCAAGAAAATACCACAAATTCCAATTGGTTGTATTCTGTGCCGTAGATTATGTTGTCCGTGAAAAGTGCCGAAATAATTTCTGTTAAATTTACTAACTTAAAGGCTTCCTTTACTTATATTTAAAGTAATTTTATGAAGTACGTATGTTGTACTCCAACTTGTAAATCTCCGACTTCTGTAAAAAAACAATTATTGGAGATGTAAGATAAACCAAGTCAGCAGTAGTCTGTATACTATGAGTAGTCCACAGCTACATATTAAAAAGTTGCAAAGTTGGTAGGCCTATTTGTATTGTAATTGCTTTTGTTAGTTATTGCAGAATCGCCTTACAGGATCCCACCATTTTTCCGTCGCCGTTGTTACACGTCACTTTGCATTGCTTTCACCGCGTCCTATTGTAGGGCGACAATTCGATTAAAGTTGAATGGAAACTTTCCTCCATTTTAAATGAAATTTGTGAAATTAGAAATCATGGGAATTTTCGCTATAACCACCTCCGTATGACTAATTGATGGTCACGGTGCTATATATTCACCCCATGAAATCGAGTATTTCTGCCTCTTTGAGAATCTGTCACACAAAACGCTAGAGACATTTTAATCAAACTATATCGTCTGATAGTCTATAAGATGTCACAAACTATGTACGTTCTTGTCCGGATTAGAGTAAAAAAGAGGGAATTTTCAGTTTGTTGTGTTGTAAGACGTGATTCCAGACGTAATTAAAGTTTTCCCTACGTTTAAATGTAGGCCTACCTGACAATTACTTATTGTTTTGAAAGGTGGTACGCGTTTTCAAAATATTTGACTTTGGTATTTTTTATTGTAGAGAGGAAGTGATATTATGTAGTTATAAGTTTAGAAAAGACGCAATATTGTTTCAAAGATCAAGATAAGATATAACTGTATTATATAACTCAAAGTTTAATATCACTTAAAGACAAACAACAGCTGCATTTAACGTTACTCAAGTGCAATTGCTAAGTTAATTAGTAAAAATCTTATCACGGGTAAAACTTCATAATAAAGAAAAAAATGGCGATTTCGAAGTGAACGAAGAAAAATTGAAGCTGTTTTAAGTAAAAAGTAAAATTAATCCTTGGAATTAAATTTTAAGTTACAAAAAGACTTTCATAAAAATAAACATAAATGATACATTCTATTTTCTTCTTTTTTGTTGCATAACTTTACAATCATAATTATTAAAATTTTTTTTTTGTTAAAATCTTAACTATATATTTCACCTTTGATATTTAGTTAAGAAACAAGTTTCTATTAAAAAATGTAAAAATGAAAATTTGTATAAATCTTTATAAGACATTTAATGTTTAATAAAATTGTATTAAAACAGTTTTTTAAAGTAGGAGTTAATTAAGCTTCATTATTTACTGATAGTTTATATAATAAATAAATATTACAATAAATAAATACTAAGTTTCTATATAGAAATATATATTAAATAATTTTTTAATATTAAATAAATATTTCTATAAATATTATTTGTACTAATAAATATTAAAATAAATAGGTAATAATTATGTAATAAAATATTATGTAATTAAAATGATAAATAAATAAATATTCTTTATAGAAATAATAATTGTAATATTTGACAGATTGGAAGTACTACAGCCTACGCCGTTGAGCAGAGCAGTTGGCAAGCATGTCAGCGAACAGTTTATTACGATAGTCAATTAAACGGCTTATTAAAGATAATTAAACGGAACGATATATCGAACTGATCCGGAGTTAACCATTTAACGAACCGTTATATCTTATCCGATCAGGGTTGCTTTCACCTGCTTTAACTTCTCATGTTCCTGTGGTAAACTAGACGAAATGAAAATAATAAAATATGGAAAGTAATGCATTAAGAAGTATTTGAAAATTTTATAAGCAACTATCGCTGCCTGAAGATTATTTATTAAAGTAACTGAGCTGAATGTAGTTTCAAGACGCAATCATCCACACGCAGATAACACGTATAAATCAAGTTATATAATAGGTATAAATTTCGTGTAACAAGCTAAAAAGAAAGAAAACTTACTGAGACAAATAGTTTATTACTGCTCTAGGTAATCATTTCAAAAACACCTGATGATGATTGAAGTCAAAAACGTTTAAAGATAATTATAAAATTAAGAAAGTCCTAACAAAATGTAAAGCTAGCTAATAGTAGATGTAAATAAAATGAAACAGGTAATTCTAACTGAATTATATATATATATATATATATATATATATATATATATATATATATATATATATATATATATCATTACATGCTGAGGAATTGCATGCTGCTGGCTTATATGCTGCGGAGTTACATGCTCTGGAGTTACATGCTGTGGCATTATATGCTATACGAGGGGGTTCATATGATTAAGCACTTCAAATGTTATTTATCCTAAAAAACGTAAATAATTATGAGGTGCCTATATTAATATTTTTGGCACAAAAGTATATAAAACAAAAACGCAATTTACCGTTAAAACTACATAATAAAGAAATAAAAATTTAAAAAGTATTAAAATAATTAAAACAACAAATTAAAACAAACAAGACACAGAAAATCTCTTAAGACATAGAAAACCTCTTGAGACATAGAAAACCTCTTGAGACATTATTTAATAATTAACTTGAATTATAAGTTCGGCAATTTGTTAACATTCGTTAAGTTCAAACGCAAGGTTTTACCAACGTCATAGATAACAAACCCCACAAGTTAAATATTTGTATAGTGGATAATCTATAAGATATAGCCTAATTACTAATTAATATAATACTATCAAAAACCTAGAAATAAGTGTGCTATGAATTCCATTGTGTTTTAATGAATATATATATGAATCCATTTATGGATCATCAATATATGTTATCCATGTAAATTGATATGCCCGGATTTTACCTAGGCTTCATCCACAGCCTTCACAATAATTAGAATACTTCCAATAATAGTAGTTTCTGTTTTGTTTCCCAGACGGCGAACTCGGCAGTAACGACGATCTCTCGAGTAAAAGAAGAAGGTCCAGAACGAATTTCAACTCTTGGCAACTGGAGGAGTTAGAGCGGGCTTTCTTGGCTAGTCACTACCCGGATGTCTTCATGAGGGAGGCTCTCGCGCTAAGGCTGGACCTTAAGGAGTCGAGAGTGGCGGTAAGTTACCTAAAGACAACGTTGAAATTTATAAAATATAAGGGTCAATATGGGTTTATAAATACAGTCTTCTATCACGATTTTTAGACGAAAAGGGTTTTCCAAAATGAAAAAGTTTTTTTCTTAATCATAGTTTATACAAAGATAATTTTATTGGCAGCTTAAGGGTACAATATAAATATAAAAGTTATCTAAAAGCGGTTTTGTATACGATATTAATAATTTAGATTTAATCACAAACACAATTATTCTTCACTGTCCATAGACTCCCCGAACGTTAACAGAAGACTTGTTACAACAGAAGTCTCGTTTAAACTCTTGGCGATAGAATACATAAAGGCAATTTGAGGAAAAACTTGCCGCCATTGAGTTTTAATTGTCGCTTTTATGAAATGTATATTATTTAACAAATAATTTATGTTTTTATTCAAGAGAATAAATGAGAAATATCTGTCTATATATATATATATATATATATATATATATATATATATATATATATATATATATATATATATATTACACATACACACAAAACTCACACACATAAATATAGATAGATAAATAGATATAGAGAGAGATAGAGAGAGAGAGAGAGAGAGAGAGAGAGAGAGTGAGAGAGAGAGAGAGAGTGAGAGAGAGAGAGAGAGAGAGAGAGGCTATCTATATGTTCTCTATCCTCTTCCCCTCTCTTACACTCTCCTCCTCTTTTTCTATATATAAACATATTTTATATAGCCTGCATTTAAATACAAGTATATCATATACAAGAATAATATTTTTAA
>JBAIZL010000007.1:51116238-51133738 GCA_036971475.1 Prosapia bicincta | reverse complement strand
TCTATTTAGAAATGCCACCTCTAGCCATTAATATTACTGAAGTATGTAACGCGAAGGCTAATATTTGAGACTCATAGTCAAAGGATATTTTCACCGATGCTTCTTCTCCACCGTGTTCACGTTCTTTACCTAGCTTTCTCTTCCATCCTTCCCCTGGATTAATCTTTGCGCCTAATATCTTGTACTCAAGGCCTTTTACTACTTTGCCATTTTTCTCTTACTTCTGCGCTGTGCATTTAGTAGTGTCTTAAACCAATGGTTTTTCTTCACATTCCTCAATAAGGTCCTGATGTTATGTTGACTTTAGCAATTTTATTTTTTAAATATGTCACTTGTTTATATTTCTGTCGTTTATATATATATATATATATATATATATATATATATATATATATATTGTAAAACTTAGATGAATTATTTTTTCTTGTTGAATATGTATGGTGACATAAAATAATTTTCATAAACAAGAATATACGAATATTACTTCATTTTATTGTTCATTGAAGCTTTTCGCTAATTTACATTATTAGCATTTTCAAAATATATGAATCACTGTCCAGTTATGTGACCAGAGTAAGACTCAGTCTCAGTCTTACTCTGGTCACATAACTGGACAGTGATTCATATATTTTGAAAATGCTAATAATGTAAATTAGCGAAAAGCTTCAATGAACAATAAAATGAAGTAATATTCGTATATTCTTGTTTATGAAAATTATTTTATGTCACCATATATATATATATATATATATATATAATGGTTTTGTCATGAGTTTTCTCCTTCTCTTTTATCTCTTGTGTTCATAGCTATTCTAATACTATTATGCCATGATTTCTTGACCTTTCTTTCTTTCTTCGTCTTTTTGGGATTCATTTAAAAGTTTTTAGCGGTAAATTATCATCCTTCATTCTCCTCATATGACTGTACTATTTTCTTTCTATGACACCTGTAAGTGATATACCTTGAGTCATTATTTCTTTCATTCTGTCCGTTATTATATGATCCTGTAGCGTGTATCTACAACGTCTTCTCCAGAAGTTGTTTCCCCTTGTATTTATTCGTTTCTCTATGTTTATGTTCACTGTCCAGACTTCAGAGCCGTAAGTCACTGTACGTCCCACAACTGTTTTAAATAGGTGTCTTTTTGTTTCTTTCTTCACGTCCTTATTCCATGAATTTTGTTCACTTTTAATATTTCATCCACTCCCTATTTTGTGGAATTTGTTTTTCCTTTCGTTTCCGTCTTCAGTCAATGTTATTCGCAGATATTTGTAGGCCTATTCTATAGTATTTTTTATAATGTTTCCATCACTGTTTAAATCTTGTCCTGCATATCCTACTGCCATGCATTCTGTTTTCTCAGTAATAATTTCCAGGCGCCGTTCGTTTAATTCGTCGTCTAGTTTCCAACCAAATATTTAGCATCATCAATATCTTCAGCTAGAAAAAACTGGTCGTCTAGAAATAATAGCGTTGTTGTATAGTATAATATATAGTCCTCTTCAATGAGTATTCCTATTGTTCTATACTTGTTATACAAAATGTTTAGACCTGAATTTGAATAAATTTTAAAGAGAGTAGGAGACAACATCCTCGTCTCATTCCCTTGTCAACTTGGAAATACTCGGAACATCTTTGTCTAGTCTTGACACAACCTGTATTACCTTCATAGAAGTTTTTCACTGCGTTTATATACTGGAGATGTATTCCGTTCTGTTTTAGGCTATCCTATAATTTGTTAATAGGCATTTACGTTGATATATTTATAACCATGAATACAGTATAAATTTCATAATGGAAACTTATTTCTATTAAACCAGTTGGGTTTTCCAGTCAAAACCAGTTTAAAGAAAAATGTAAGGAGAAGAATAGAACCCGAATCCCAGTCAAACGCGACCGTGTCAGAAACCATAATGCTTTCCTTGCTAAATATCACAGCCTTGGGGAGTGCAGGGTACTATGTCATAGTTTTCACATTTTATTTTTTTCGTTCCCCTATGTTGACGTATAAATCAAAAGTAATTTTACAATCACAACCTTTGGACTTTAAGTGACATTACGTATTTTTATTCAATCAGCTATCAAGTTGCTAAAAATATATTGTTTGAGTTTTCTAGAGCATTGCAAGTGTGACAAAGTGCACCGTGTGTGGGGTACTTAGTCACAGAACAAAGGGTACTTGTCATATGTATTTTAAATGAAGTTTATCATTTAACTTTAAAACTTTTTAAGTGTTAACATTTAATTACATATTTAAAGTTTTAATTAAAGCCAATATAACCAACTGGTCCGTTTCTTACCAAGTGTTTTCACGCGGAAACACAAAAAGTGTCCACCACAGCCACAGCAATAGTCACCGGCGATTCTCTTCCTGCCGAGGTCAGAGCACCGATTTGTTTAAACCCTTTTCTAGCATTGACACAGTCTGTACCGAAACAAGTCTAGTTTCATCCAGGTTGTAGACATCTGTCAGCCAGAACTTGTGGCGTTGCATCACAATCGACAGGTTATCAAGGAATTCCGTCACATTTGCTTCGTTAAAGCTTGTGAACGCGCAAAGCTTGTAGCTTGTGGATTACGCAAAGACATTGCTGAATGACGTTTTATGAAGCCAGTCTTCCTCTTATAACATTTTTTCATTTAAAAAGAAACGCAAATATTAGAGATAATTTGCAGTTCAACCCATTTAACCATTGTGACAAAGTACACCATCTAATCTGTGACAAAGCGCTCCGCACCTATGATGTATCATCTGTGATAAATTAAGGTTATGTTTATATGTTTAAGGAATATAAATTAGCTGAACTGAGACCAACAAAAGTTATTCTATAGCTATTAAAGTACACTCTTTGATAGTACTATATACACGTATCTTCATCTTAAGATTGGACCGTGAAAATACATAAAACTATGAACAATTTTACTTTGACTGCTCAAAAGCACAGATATGCACATCACTATCGTCGCAGTCACAGAAAGAGACTCTTACAGTCTGCATGTGATCAAGGCAACTTGGAGAGTCTTAGGTTGGTAGTTAAATTTACCTCCGCCCACTAGATCTCCCACAATCAAACTTGTGACAAAGTAACCCGCTCTCCCTAACTATATATTTGAAGAAAATAGATATTTGCAATTAAAGGAGAAAAACTTATTGTTCTACAGCTTCGTTCAGTAATGTTTCTGTTTAAATCTTAAGGCTCGTTAGGGTTTCATTGTTTGAAATAGGTTCTGTATTGCGGGGCAGCTCTGCAAGGGTACTAATACTGCGATCGCATGACGCAACATTTTGGGAGCACCACTTACCGTGAGCACCACTTATCCTAATCATAAACAGAAGTAGGTTTTTGTTTAATACTTCGATTGCCAACAAATGGAAACTATAAAGTGGTTTTTTTAATGAATTATTTCCCTATAGTTAAATAATACGTTACTAAGTGAATACCAAGAGCTTACTTGATGACGAGTTTCGAAACAATAGTTCCTTTTACGAAGTTAAACCTCGACGCATTAGTAGAGAATTATTTCCCTATAGTTAAATAATACGTTACTAAGTGAATACCAAGAGCTTACCTGATGACGAGTTTCGAAACAATCGTTCCTCTTACGAAGTTAAACCTCGACGCATTAGTAGAGAGTTATTTCCCTATAGTTGAATAATACGTTACTAAGTGAATACCAAGAGCTTACCTGATGACGAGTTTCGAAACAATCGTTCCTCTTACGAAGTTAAACCTCGACGCATTAGTAGAGAATTATTTCCCTATAGTTAAATAATACGTTACTAAGTGAATACCAAGAGCTTACCTGATGACGAGTTTCGAAACAATCGTTCCTCTTACGAAGTTAAACCTCTTCGCATTAGTAGAGAGTTATTTCTATTCTGGTTCTCATATTTATTATTAATATTTAGATATTATCTTTGGGTGCATTAACCGTGCTATCGAAAAGGCTAAATATGAAAGTAGTCTATACTGCCCTAATCGAAAACGGTAGCTATTTTAGGGTAAAGAAATTGTTTAAATTTAAACACGCATTTTTTGTAAATGATCAGGTAACCAAATCTAAATGTAGTGTAACGCTTTTAGGTTAAGAAAGCAGAATGAGATTAAGTGCATAAATTGGGGGGGGGGGGGGTAGTGGAGGCACCATATCGTTTTGGGAGATTGGGCTCTTAGAAAGGTTTTACCTTACAATGAAAATATTGGAAAGAACCCCAATACCACAAAAAATAATAAAAAATAACAAATAAAACAAGTTACTTAAGATTTTTATTTTTTTATTTAATTATTTTTTGTGGTATTGGGGTTCTTTTCAATATTTTCATTGTAATATATCGTATCACTGTGCTCTTGATATTGTGTATTATCAAGATTTTACCTGTCTAAGACTTTCTTTGAAAAACAACAGGAATTTGCACTTATCATAGATATTAGGAGAGGAATTTGAATTGAATTACGCTAAAAACTCTTTGAAGAAATAAAACATATCGTTCCTTGACAAAAATCTCAAAATTTGTGAATTTGTGAATAATTTCGTTAGGACCTTATTGTATTTTAAAATAAACAGAAACTAAATTAAAATTATGGATAATCTTACAATGAAGGAACTTCATTTTAATAAAAACAAATTATCTGAAGGTAGAAGAATTGTCAATATAATAAGACTTCTAATTATTTTATTTTCTCAAAAGAATGTTGGGAAAATACCTTTAAAAATTATAGGCCTATAGGCAGGTTTTGATTGACATACTCTTAAAAAAGATATACAAAAATGTTAAAACTACCAAACCAGAATTAACGAAAATAATTTTAACCTTTTGAAATTTTTTTAAAAATAATTATAAATTTCTCTTCCTTCACTAAAGCTAAATCCTTGTAAAACTTTCACAGAAGACAGATTTAAGATAAATTACAAATAATATGATTTAATCGAAAACTTTACGGCAACTATTATAGAAATTATATATATATTTTAATTAAATGCATTATTAAAATGAGTAGCCCCAAAATTGAGTTTCTTTTCCTACTCCTGTATTCATTCATGTTTTTTTTTTTTTGAAAGACTGATAAAAATATTTTGTATAAAAGATTTCGTAATTAAAATGATTTCGTCATCATATAAAAATACCACTCAAATCGAGGAAAACATCACATAAATGTCTAGATTTTTGGGTACTCATCCTTTCATTCGTCCAACCTATTTTATTTTTATCAATTTTTTTACCCATCAGACTATTGTTGTACAAGAAGATGAGACGTATGGTAGAATGGCGATAGCTTAATTCAGTTTAAGTTGACGGCTTCTAACTTGAGCTTAGTACGAGATCGTGTAATGATTCATTATATTATCCCTGAACAAGTTATTTCTAAAAAGAAAAGAAGCTATAAAATGATAACCTAAAATAGTTTTTTTCCGCTGCGTGAAGATTAAACACATTGGTTTAGCAATACAACCAGGCCGCTCTTTAGACATACGTATATGAATAACAAGTCCATCACATCTCAATATAAAATATATCAAATACCCACTTTTGGTGTCAGTCTGTAAATTATACCCCTAATACGTTCTTGACACACTCGTACAACCAAAGAATCGACAAATTATCGGCGACTAACGGCCGGGTAAGGAAATGTACCCGGTCGTTTACTTCGTACCTCAAGGAAACTTTCCCAAACGCAAGTGGAATTAATCAAGCCCGAAACCTGTCCGAAGTTGTAAAACTATTTTAGAAATTCGGATAATTGTCTCCCCACCTCTTCTGTTAGACGATGATGAATCGACCGAGGTGTCTGCCGGCAGAGCTCCTAGTTTGTAATTTATGAACTAAATTTGTAGCCCTGACTTTTATTAATTTGTTTTGCCAACGCAGCTAGCAAGGCATGACGGGAATTTTAAACGATGCCCTGTGGTCGTAAGCCCGTCTACGCACGACTTCATCCTCTTAGGACTTAATCAAGCGCCATCCGACGTGTAAAGCAAACTGTATCTTTTCAGCGACATTTTATCAGCCATTGCGTGCGGTACTTGGCCAACAATGCGTTTACAGAGTTGAGTAGGCCTAATTACAGTACCTGGAGTGTAATTGTTTACTGGATATAACTATATGTAAGTTTCTTTATGTTTAAGAAATGTACACCCTCAAATAATTTTATTAATAATAAAATTGGGGTTAGTGTGTGGTAGTTGCACGTAAATTAATATTTTCTGTCATAGAAAGGTTTTAAACTAATGACAGTTTAAAATTAATTACATACCAATTGTAAGGTTAGGTTTGCCATTAATGGCGCTATTTCATGATCAATGTCCTTGTAAATTTGTTTTAATGTGTCAGATAACCATAGTTATTTCTCAGTGGAATGATTTAATATGTTGTTCATGTAGGGGGGGTTTGGGTTTTCGCTAGTTGTTTTTTAATAAACCTAAATAATAACTCTTGGTTTCTGAGGAAGCATTGGCTTAATTTGTCTTGAGACGTATAATGCAATCAAAAAGGCTGTGAGGTTGGTATCAAACTGTCTGATTGCACCCGACAGATGCCCAATGTCCGTGTAAAGACAATAAAATCAACATTTTTAATTCTCAAATAAATCAGGAACCACACATGCAAATGAGGAAAATTCATAAATGACTGATGGAATTATTTCAAATTTTTCAGTTGATAAAATGCTACTGCTGGCCACTAAAGTAGGCTCCGGTGGTGATTTCAATTATAACGAGAAAAAATTGTAAAGCAAAACATTACTTTACTGACAAAGCATTTCCCTGACGGAGGCTGAGAATAGAAAGTCGAAGGCCTTTGTGGCCTCTGTGGCTTTACCACAGAATAGTGCACAGATCGGATCCTAAGTGAAGAAATGTTTTACCTGATGAGGGAAATTTGAGGAGC
This sequence comes from Prosapia bicincta, assembly GCA_036971475.1. Classification (NCBI taxonomy): domain Eukaryota; kingdom Metazoa; phylum Arthropoda; class Insecta; order Hemiptera; family Cercopidae; genus Prosapia; species Prosapia bicincta. The sequence continues at coordinate 51,126,851 of JBAIZL010000007.1, read as the reverse complement.
AATCACAAAACTGCAGTACACTGAATATATCTTGCGTACTGATAGAAGGTGTAAATTATCGCAGACAATGTTACAGAGGGAGGTATATGGGGAAAGCATTGGGGGGGGGGGTTGAATAATCTCATATTTGAAGAACACCACCTAGGGTTTTAGGACAAGATTACTGTAGCTGGAACAGCTAACCGATAGAAACTTCAGAAAAAGAAGAGAAATACAATATTTGGACAAAACCTCAATATAGAAAGGTAGACTTTTTGAATTGACCACATATATACATGTTAGAAAGAAATCAAATGTTTGATGTTTTAGTAATAGCTAATGACTAATGAAGGCAACATCTTTGCCGTAACTAGGCCCTATGAATAAACTGTTTAGTGGGGTTTTGAGTACGCTCTTTTTAAATTCACCTTTGGCAAATCCTTTCGATATAATTATGAATACAAATCTTGTAATAAAGTAAAAACAATGCTACTTGACGACGATTGACAGAATGAAAGTAAAATAATTATAAATTTTACCCTATAATTATAACATAATACCCTAAAATCTAATTAATACATAATTGAAAACAAAGACAAGACAAATAAACAAAACATCAACACTACTACATAATTAAACAAAGTGACAGTAGCACAAAAATAAACGATTACTATAACACGTACATGTTTAGCTGGTATTTTATATAATTTATGATTGTTTTTTTAACTGTTTAAGCTGTATTTTGGATTTGTCTATTCATGATAGTGTGACATAAGGGGGGTTGAGTAGAACCAAAAAATTTTTAATAATAGCAATTATGTAAAATTTTAAATGAAATAAATAAATAAATAATATATATATATATATATATATATATATATCTAGTGAGTAAATGGGGTTGTAATAGATTAGTTTTATTGCTTGACTGTATTCTTATCTTGTTTGTTTTAGTTGATTTGTACACTAGCTTGACAATATGTTAGTAAGCACTGAGGAAGGCGACTTCGTCGCTGAAACTAGTTTGTTTTGTGTTCTTATTAAAGACTAATTTTTGTGAGATTTGAGTACACTACTTTAACTTTTACCTATGTAAGTTAAGGAACTTGGTCAAGCTAAACATCAGAACCTATAAAGTAAAATTGCAGATTTGAATTTGCAGAAAAATTAGTTTAAAAGATGAAAAACTGTCATAATGTCTGAAGAAGGGATTAAAGTAGTTGGTTTATGACTTTTCTAATACAATCATGTTGGGAATGTTTAATTTTGTAGCAATGGAAGTATTCAAGTTAATGAAATATACCCTAATTCTGAACAAGATTTATTTTGCTCAGCGAGTATTTATATAAATGACCAATTGAAACAACACGGCACAAATACATTAATAAACAATTTCTCTTCACCTCTGTTATTATAATCTTTCAAAATATAACTTTTTAAAGAACTAATTTTGAAACGCTAATTTATTCCCCTTATAAATTATATAGAATCTATTTGTAAATAAATATTAACACTTGTATTTGTACTATTTAAAAATACCTTCACCAAAAAATTAAAAAAAAAGGTTTCTAACCAAAGGAACTCTTTCACAAAATGTAAACATTTCTTGAAAAAGTTATACGCTCATATTGATCGCGCTATACATGTTGATAAATAGCGATAGATTGCCGGAAATCTATTGATACGACATATTGCATGAACATTCGTTCCAGTCAGCGATTTGTCAGTGAGTCCAATTTGCAATTTGCACCATCCAGGCGTCGACACGTTGCATTATTTTACGACGGAATTAAGTAAGATTTTTCTCGGCGGTGGGAAACTAACGTTTCAGACGTAACTTAAAAATATGCAAATATTTCTCAGATAGAACCTATATTTTATTGGGAACAGAATACATTGTTTTGACATCCATTGTGTTATTTTGCATACAAATTAATTTTGTTTCAGTTCTTCCAAAAGGAATGTAGTTTTATATGATTTTGGAGATGATTAATTTTCTAAAGTGTTAAGATTACTTGATTAAAATCCATAAATACTCGTAACATAATCGAACTAGATTCGTATCACATTTTTTAAAATTTTAAAGGGGGGGAAAGAGAGAGAGATAGGGAGAGAGAGGGAGAGAGAGGGAGAGAGAGGGAGAGAGAGGGAGCGAGAGAGAGACAGACAGAAAGACAGGCAGAGGGGGGATAGAAAGAGGGAGGAGAGAGAGGGAGAGAGAAAGAGGGGAAGGAGAGAGAGAAAGGAGAGAGAGAGAAAGAGAGGAGGGAGAAAAAAAGAGAGAGAGGGAGAGAGAGGGGGGAAAGAAAGAGGGAGAGAGAGAGAGGGGAAAGAAAGAGGGGGAGAGAGAGAGGGGGTGGAGAGCTACCGTTATCAGAGGTTTATAAATGCCTCGACACTACGAAATAAACAGACCTACCACGCCTAACTCACCATGCTGTTATGCTTTAACTTATTATTTTACAGCCAATTATAACTAATTTTATTATTAAAATTATTATATGAAAGCAAAAAACAGTGAAAATTTACTTTTACGTCGATTATTTTTGTATTTATTCCGTGTAGCTTCCGAGGCAGATTTATTCTCAATGATTTTAATTGTTATTAGGTAACAAATATTCTCAATATTAGGTTTCAAATAAATATTATAACCATCACAAATATAAGATTATATTATATCAGTTTAAAATATTTTATAACTTTTCTTTTAGTTTTAAGGCGATCAGCCAGTAAGATTATGTCTCTTAGGAACTATAGGAAGCGATTGTGTAGAGGTAGAGCTTACATAGGAAAATAATACTTCCTGGTGGAGGATATACGGGAGAGGATTGTGAGCAGGATCTAATACCTAGAGTAGAAGTACTTTTTTTCAAGATCATAAAGAGGTGCCTAACCGTGTTAGTGTAGAGAGCTCGGTGTAAGCAAGGAATATTGAATTATTAAGTGTAAGGGGGGGCCCTGATACTTGAAATAGATGAAATGTTGTCATTCCGAGGACATTGTTTCTTGAAATGTATAAAATATGGTTCACAAAAATTCCCTTTAATTAGGTTAAACATCATCAGACGTGTTTGATATAGGTAAATGAAGACCATGATTTATTACATCCCTTCTATTAGTTTACACTCTCCTGATATATATCTTGTACAAATTTTCAATCGTTAATAAAATACAATTTTATTCATCCAGTCACGTTCATATAATGTTTTTTAACCCGTAGGTGATGACAATTGTTGTTAATACAGTTTTTTTCAAATATTTATTCAATAATTAAATTATAAAGGTTTGGGGGGTCTAGGCCCGATTCGAACTGAATATCTTCATGTTCAAAGTCCAGCGCTTTTGGCACTGTCAAATTTCCCACAGCTATAATTGTATTTCTCAAAGAAGTATATGATTTTTTTTTGCTCCCATGTGGTTGTCGTCGAGACCTCTATTGTACAACCTTAAATTGTTGCCATGGTTACCACCAGGATAAAAAATAATGCTCAAATATTAAAAATGAATAGAATAAATAAACTGGATTAATGGTATCGATCCATGCTTCACAAATGGACAAGGCGAAAGAAAAGCGAAAAGAAACTACAACACAATGGAAGCGAAAAAAAGCGTATAAATAGTAATAAACACAAATAGTAGTCCAACAAAATTGGGAAATGGAAAATTGCAAAAAAATTCGCTATCTTTTTTGCCACTTAATGATGTCATTCTGACTATTTTTGTTGATTGTAATTATAAAATAAAAAGAAACTAAAATAAAATTTTTCTTTGTTGACTTGAGTAGAAATTTACTTTTAAAAAAATTGTAATACTTGTTTTAGATTTTTCTTTGATTAATACAATTTTACAATCATTGTATTAAATGTAGCTAATTGTTAGATTATTAATGAAAAAAATACAAGTAATGAATAATTATAAGATATTTCACCAGTTAAAGTGGTTACGGGAACCGCTTTTCTATTTGTCGCTCTTCTTTATAGACGAGACGCGATTATTTACACTCTTTGTAAAAATAATTTTAAAATATGAAAAATACAACGATAGAGAAGCCCGGTGGTCTAGTAACAAGAAGACTACCAACCTAAAGCTCCTGAGTTTGATACCTGCAGCGCAGAAATATCAGTGTTTTTTCCCAGCTTCCATGATAATTCAACCTGTGAAACGTTCAGCCTGTATCTAAATTAGAAAAGTAATGGGTGGTTAAAGTGGGATATCAAAAATAAGATCTGTCTTTTGTAAAAATAAAATAAGTCAATAATAGGCCCTATTATAAATATAAGATTAAAATTATGGTTTTAATAGCATTTTGGTAGTTAAACTACTGATATGATAAAGTAGCATTACCAGCTAAATGTTGTTCAGCTTATTTATTAACTTCTAAGAAATCGGATTATATCAATCTCAAAACAGTTACGAATGTTGTAAAAACGTTTCTTCAAATTTTCTTTAACTCTCAAACATGCATTGGTTGTTACACAATTTGTTTATTTTAAAGTTTTAGTTTCCTCTATTCTAATTAGAATCATTTACTTTAATCATTATTGTTTCGCTCACTAAAACTTTACGAGTCACGCTTATAAAATTAATTGTTAATCTAATTTTTATTTTACTAACTGGAATCTATGAATGGGAAGAAAGACAATACTTGAAAGTTCTTGACTGTTCGTTCTAATGTACAAGATGTCCTTATGACAAACGTAACAAATCCCCTAAAATCAAAGATGTCTTATAATACAACTTAAAAACTCAGATTAAAATAGTTTATTCATCATTATGAGAACACAATATTCTACATAAAAAAATATATTTAAAATTAACTTTCTTTTTATCCAGGTATGGTTCCAAAACCGACGAGCGAAATGGCGTAAAAAGGAACACACGAAAAAAGGCCCCGGCAGGCCCGCACACAACGCGCATCCAGTCACGTGTTCAGGAGAGCCAATCCCGATGGAAGAGCTGCGTCGCAAAGAGAAGGAGAGACGCCAGAAAAAGCTGTTGAAGAGTTTGGAGAGGCAGCAACGCAAACTGGCGGCCAAAGGTGTCAACGTAGACCTGGAGACGTTGAAGCGGGAGTGGGAGACCCAGCAGGCAAACAGTAAGCGTACACACTCGATTACAAAATGTATAAATACCTATAACTTCTGTTTTGTGTATATTTCTATTGTTGAACATAATATTATACCTTCTCGTAAACTTGAAGCATATAATAAATCTCTAAGAAATACGTTACACATTCGTGGCGTTACTTTCCTTTGTGCGGCTCCGAACCCGGCTCGGATAAGTGACGTCGTAACAATGCAATTCTAAACCTAACCTTACTTCTCAACGTTACAGCGAACAGAAGGTATGAAACAGCTGTTCCAGAAATAGGCTACCTTGCGTGAACTTTTCATATCAGAAAAATTACTTTGAAAATCAATACAATAAGCAAATTGTTTTATAGAGTGTTAATTAATATCATATGTTTACATTATTCATCTTGTAAAAGTTTTTAAAACAAAAGAAAACACTTAATCGCTAATTGGATTTTACGTTTTAAATAGGCATATGTTTCAGTCTTATTTCTTGACTTGTATATAAAGTTGTTCTTCTCTGAACGTAGTTTAAATGTAACAAAACCTACGATTAACATTTAGACAAAGATAAACAGCAACCAGCAATTATTTATTTACTTCCCTATATAAGTTTCATCATCAGCGAGTATAAATATAAAAATTCTTAACTATTAACTAGTATAATGAAAAAAAAAATACTTAATGCGAGTTGCTTTTTATCTAATTGTTATTTTATCTGCTTTTACGCAATAACATTTTATAAAAACTCAGAAAATCTATTTTTATCTGGGTTTTATAGATTTTCCTGTAGTATAGTTCCTGAGTACTTATTAATTTTTCATTGGTTACCATTAAAGTTGTTGATATTGAAGGTTAATTTATTTATTATGTGTTATTTGAATATTTTAATTTAAAATAACAATTTGTGGATTCATAGATTGAGACTTTAGATTTTGATTTAAAGTTTAAATTTATGTTTTTTTTATTGTTAATTATAGGTTTAATTTCTTTTTTTGTAATTATTTAATTTTTAATGATAAATTGTTTTTAATTGAGTGATTATTTTTATCTTTTAATTCAATAAATTTTTGATTGAATATCACTTTTTTATATTGTTCAACAATCACATTAATCGAAAATATATCCATTGTTACCAAAATGATTGTCTCTTATCCTCAACGATTCAAAGTAAAATATATGTTATAATTAAAACAGAATAATTATATGAAATATCAAGCACAGAAAAACTCATATAATATCTTGATTGTATGGATTATATGATCTCATATAAATGGTTTATTGAACGTTTCTCTTCAGTTTGCAAATATATAAGCTTTAAGAATGACTACTACATCAGCATAGCAGATATACACTACACGCAACCAAACTATCCTGGTATTGTAGGGCAGAAAATCTAATTCTAAATCTTATAAAGTGTGTTCATTACGGGGGACATTCATTATTCTGGAGCAAAAAGTTATAAAACTGTTCATATAAACATAGGTCAGGAAAATTCGTGCTAGTTACATACAACTGTGGAATCTTTTCACAGGGATATCACCTTCTAGGAAAACCTTACTGATATCTTTGTGACATTTAATTAACGGACTTAAGTCATATACTAAGGTACTTTTAACTAGAAAAAATTGAATAAAGTAAAGTCACAGAAGGGGTTAAATTCAAGCATTATTGTTAATACTCAATCTGAAAATAATCAAGATTAAAAATGTACATTCAAGACCGAACAAGACTGAAGAATTGTTTATTCTATTTTTTATTTTTAAAAATAAAACTGCGAACGAGTTAACAGTAATCGTCGCTTATATCTTTTAACAATAGAAATATTCTCTTTGTATTTCGATGTCATATAAAGTAAAATAAGTAGAAAAGAAAATGTTTTTTGTGAAATAAATGTTTACAACAAAAATAAAAAAATATAAAATAAATCACCATCTACAATTACAAAATAATTACAATTATATTGTTACGTTAATTTGCTGATATGTCCGATTATCCGAACACCGATTAACCGAAACATCGGAATACTGACATGTGTTTTTAGTCGACAAAATTTGCAATGCTGTGGCGCTTTCAGACTATGTGGTGGCACCACGTTTTTTTATGTTTCTTCAATAATAAAATATTCTGATACACCTCCCTCTATATTTTCAGTCACTCCTTACATTGCTTTAACGTTTAAAGTAATATTACAACTACCTTAATTAAAACAAATTAGTCTTTTCTTTCAAATATAAAATTGCTATTTTCTTTTATATTCAAATGTTACAAAAATAAAACAACGAACCGAAGAAAGTAGCAGCCGTTTAATGAACTCTGTTTTGTTGTTGCAGCCAAGAAACACTCCGACAACCACCACAGTCCCCGAGGTGGAGACATGAGCGTCATTGACTCCTCCAGTTGCTGCAGCATCGCCAGCAGCACGGGCACCAGGGACATAGAGATAGACGTCGTAGGGGACGAGGAAATCCACTCATTAGGGCACACGACGCTCGACCTAAGTGCGACCTCTGTCGAGAAATCTAGAAGACTAAATCCGTTCAGTATCGAATCCTTATTGTCCGGGAGTAGCGGGCTGAGAGTGACAGTAACGGGCCCCGGTGAGGGCGACGACTTGTGAAAAGACTGGGCAGTGACTCTGGTGCGGGCTGTTTAGTGTCTATAGAAAGCGTTTATATTTGTATATATTTCATTAAGTCGTGTAAACACTGTATTTTCCACACTATAAATGCGAACTTTGTGTGAGCGAACTATCATATCAGACAAACATTGCCTCCTCTGAAAATACCGTCAGTTTGTTAAATCGTTGACGAAACTCAACATTGAGTTACGCATTAAATTAATAGAATCTAGGATAATGTCAGTATTGTTTATCTACCTTAGACTACGTCTCAGTAATATGTTTCTTGTTATCCATAAAATAAAAACCACAAAAATATTTATTTACAAGTAGAATATTTTTCTGAATGAAATATAAAATAGATTTATCTATAAAATATTTTTGAAAATCCACTCCATGCAATTTATTTCAAGAAACAATAAAATTGTTTTATGATTAAAATTTATTACTAGATTATATGTTTTTAAAAAGATAATAAAAACATTAATATTTTATAGGTTATATAATTAAAACCTCGGTTAGATTTTATGTGCCATTTCCGCGTGTTTTTACAACATCAATAAATTCAACCATTTTGCTAATAAAATAACATTTTATGTCATGGCGTTCAGTTCACTGGAGTTCTCGCCACTAATTCTAAGAACGGTTGGCGCTTTTTATTAAGTTCACATCTTGTGGGAAGACCGAAGGGTATTATTAGGGTAGGTCGGTATTTTTCATAGGAAAGAGACTCGATACCAATAAAAGTTACTATTTCTGAAATAATTCAAACAATTTTTACCATTTGTAATAAAATTTAAAACATGCCCGTATAATAAAAGTGTCGATGGTTTTTATGAACTGTATTACTAATTTTACATGTTGAGTAAAACGGATAAAATACAAATTGTAAAAGCACACGTATTTTATGACGATCTCTTTGCAACACGTGTTTGTTTAAAAAAGGTTGATGCACATTATTGACATTAAATGTCTCATGACATTGCTTATACATTAAATAACTGTTAGCTTTCTGAAGGGTTGTTTATTTACTTCTTTTAAAAATTAAAAACATTTATTAAAAATCTTCAAGAACCGCAATAAACGGCGAGTGAAAAATAAATTTAAAAATATTTATTTTTCTAATTACTAAAAAAAAGTTACAAAGTAAATATATATTACTGTATATCCAAAATGTATACAAAATATTAAAACCTCAAGTTACATTGTAATCAACTTAGTTAATCATGTCTTCAATATAGCTATAAAATTCTTCAAATTAAATCTTGAAATCGTATAAGATATACAATACATCATCCAAACAAACAGCAAACCTTTCGCATAAAATTAAAATGTTATTTAAACTCAAGTTATCTTATAAAATTAATTTTATTATCGCGAAATATATTGGGAATCATTAAAGCTAAGAAATATTGACAATAAAGGACTCCTCCCTGAAGAGTTGCATGAACACAAAACAGAAGTGTTAAGCCTTTAAGATTTTACCCTAATAATATTAATAGTAGTTTATTTTTTAATAATTTTTTTTTGTTCATGATTAGTATGATTACTTCACCTATGATTAGTATGTGAACAATATTTAGACTTAAACAATATATCTATTATTTTCCATCCTTATAGAAACAAATTTAAAATATAATTCGTGCGAAAATTTTTTAAATAATTAAAAATGCATTGTTATACTTCAATATAATAAAAATAATAAAACGTAGCTTTCCTTATTTAAAAAGTTAGTAATTTGTAAAAGCAAGATTAAGAAGTTAAAAGAATCATAGTGTACAACTAACACCACAAGAGCATACCTGTAACAAAATTGTGCAAATTTTAGGAAATACTACTTACAAATATTTAGTAGCACTAAAGTTAGATTTTGACATAAAGTTAAGAGTATTTAGAAAAGAAGACTTTATAAAATAAACTAAAAACAGAACCGCAGATTAAATTTAATTTGAATAGGAATTTATTACAAAAAAACGAGGCAAATATTATTTTCCATCCTTATAGAAACAAATTTAAAATATAATTCGTGCGAAAATTTTTTAAATAATTCAAAATGCATTGTTATACTTCAATATAATAAAAATAATAAAACGTAGCTTTCCTTATTTAAAAAGTTAGTAATTTGTAAAAGCAAGATTAAGAAGTTAAAAGAATCATAGTGTACAACTAACACCACAAGAGCATACCTGTAACAAAATTGTGCAAATTTTAGGAAATACTACTTACAAATATTTAGTAGCACTAAAGTTAGATTTTGACATAAAGTTAAAAGTATTTAAAAAAGAAGACTTTATAAAATAAACTAAAAACAGAACCGCAGATTAAATTTAATTTAAATAGGAATTTATTACAAAAAAAACGAGGCAAATAAAAAAATAATAAATTACTATTAGCTAACCACTGAAAACATTTATTAGCCAACTCGATTCCCGTTTTTGTTTAGGTACAAATTTATTTTAAAATTATTTTAATAAAATTAAATTATTGATTTTTTTCTATCAAAATCACATTGATTTTATTATGTACGTTACTAGACGTTATTTTACAATATCTCTTTTCAACTCATTTATAGATTTTATAAAAAGGGGTCATTTTCAAATCTAAATGGAACAAATTTATTTGTGTGAGTGAGACAAACGATTTGTTTATTTTATTAGTTCACAATGTACGTCAATGTACGTCACATGCGTCATGTTATCATATTTCAAAACATTTTAAGTGCAAATATTTCCGTTTTTTTTATCAGCACATGATAACAAAGTTAATCTAAGAAACTATATCTCTTCATATAGCCATACATCGTCAATAAAATATTGACATAGCAGAACTTCAAATTTGGTGTAAATTTAACCGGTTTTTTAAAAAGATTTGTTGACGATTTAGTTTTAATTTGTTAATTGCAGTTTTTGTTTGATTAAACATATGGTCTTGAGCACGTTTAATTA
>JBAIZL010000007.1:51101238-51111238 GCA_036971475.1 Prosapia bicincta | reverse complement strand
AGGTGAATTTAAAATAAATTGTTCAATTTCAACTTAAAATGTTAAACATGGCGTGTTTTAGTCCTTTTAAATATAATGGGTGTACTCAATTATTTTTTTTTTATTACAGGTGACAAAATTATTTTTTACCCCTCTTCTAATGTTTAAAAAATATTTTCTGTTTATTTATTATTATTATTATTTTTTAACACTTATTCTAAATACAATTTCATTACAGTAACTCTAATATTAAGATTCTATAAGGCTTTATGATTTGCATTTGTGAAAGTTAATGAAATTCAGTACCAATTACTTAGTAATATTGTCCGTGTAGCTGCATAGATTATGTCTGTATTTACACGCATGTCAGGAAGTTAATTCTCGGCAAAAAGTAAACACGGAGTAGTGGTTTCGAAACACCTAGACATGGCAAAGGGATAATTATATCGTCCACGTCGCTCCATTGATTCTCCACGGAGGCTGTTCTATTAAGATATTAAAGCGTACATAACCTAACTCCGTAATTGTCGAGACCAGACTCTGTGTTTAGAATACGGTGACGTCATTATAACCAGTTACGGAATTTAAATTCTGAAGTAAATGGCTCTAAGTTAAGCTAAATTATTCTTAGAAAACACGCTGTGAGCAATGTACACTATATATGGTAAAATAGTTTGCGTGAAATTCTGTGTTGGAAATATGTAAATAATTCGCAAAAATGTACGCTTTCCCTCAGCATTTTCATTTAAACATTTTAAATACAAATCTGGTAACATAAACACAGTATAAGCTATTATTTTCCCTCTTACAACTTTTATGAAATTATGGGGAAAATCTGCATCACTCGCCATATCGATATAAGCCTATGTACTGAAATAGCCTATAGGCTAGCTGATATAGCCTGCTAATAATTCTCCATATTCTCAAACCTTACTGGTCAGTCTACTTCCAAACAAAATTGGTATGTTAACAACAAAATATGCAACAAGACATTCAATGAAAGAATCTTGAACGTGAATAGCGTAGCATAATTATCAATAAGAAGGAAAAGGTAACAGAGACGATGAATAACATTAGAGAAAACAATTTATATAGAACAAAAAATAAATAAAACAAAATAAGACCGATAGTAATCGGACTGGCAGGCAGGAGTAAAAGTGAATAAAAATATAGGTGATGATAAAAAATTTCCTGACTTTGATTTAACTAATTCATTTCAAGGTGGTTTTAAAAAAAAAGTTAATAACGCCTAAAAAGGTGTTCACTTCAAAATTTGAATAAAATATCTAACTAATTATAATATTTAAACCTAATATATGTTTGAGAACATTTTTCTGCCATTCTTAACGTTTCAATATTCTCCTCTGTTGACGCGTTTCGGAGTAACTACATTTTCAAAACGTCAATTGTATTCTTTTGGTACGATTGAAGTTTTGAAAATGGAGTTACTCCGAAACGCGTCAACAGAGGAAAATATTAAAACGTTAGGAATGGCAGACAACTGTACTCAAACATATAGAAGTATTCCTAACAAAAATGAAGATGAGTGTATTAATAATTTAAACTTAATAGTACAAAATACAGAAAGTAATGTAATTTATGTCTAAACATTAAATTTTTAGAAAATAAATGTTATAAATAACGACAAAAATATAAAGGCATTTCTTTTAATTTTGACGATTATCTTGAATAATTTATACACAATATCAAGAGCACAGTGGTACAATATATTACAATAAAAATATTGAAAAGAACCCCAATACCACAAAAATAATCAAAAATAACAAATAAAACAAGTTACTTAAGATTAAACCCTTATGTACATTTCGATGACCATGTCATCATCATCAGAGGGTCTTGTTACAAAACACAATCTAGCACACAAGAAGTTACAAACTAGAATGATGACATGAGAACAAGACATGAGAACAAGTTACAAACTAGAATGAGAACAAGACCCTCTGATGATGATGACATGGTCATCGAAATGTACATAAGGGTTTAATCTTAAGTAACTTGTTTTATTTGTTATTTTTGATTATTTTTGTGGTATTGGGGTTCTTTTCAATATTTTGTTGAATAATTTATGTTTATATACGTGTATAAATTGTAAAAATTCAATAACTGATTGTAATATCAAGAATCTGAGACCAAATATTTGTGATATAAAATGAAAAATACAATTATAAGTTACATTATAACAAAACAAAAACAAAATTTAAGACCAACCCTTTCTTAGTGTATAAGATTAACCTTGCTAAAGCATTTTACTGAAACAGACAAATTGATTTGTGGAAACTTGTCTACACGCTGTGAATAGTGAGTTTTGTACTTGGGTAAGTGGGTTGTAATAATTCATAATTATACATAAATTGCAATCATCACAGTATTTCTTCTTCATATTAAACTCACTAAGTTTAAATTTTGTAGAAATAGAACCTCTGGTTTACGAGTTGGCACTTATTTATTTAGCTGCGACGTTTCGGCAACAGATTCGTTACCATCTTCAGGGTTGTACATACGAATAATATTACTATGTCTATGTTATTTCAATTTTAACTATGTTTATTTTACTAATTAATAAATTGAAATTTAGCTTTTAATTAAAAATATACCTATAATTAGTGCAATATATAAAATTCTAATAGTTATATGTTATAGTTTTTGGATGTTTATACATCTTTTGTAATAGGTTAGGTTTTTCTCAAATAGCAATATTACAATAAATAATATGTTTAGTTTTTACTGCTAAAAGACGTATTTTAGTGCCTATGTCGAATGAAATGATTTATACTCGATTTTAGTATTTTATTATGTTGTATAAATGACTTCAACCTTTATTTAAGATTAATTGTATTATATTTTTTAGTTTAAAGCTAATAATTGTATTTCTATCAACGTTAATTATTATTCATATGTACAGGCCTGAAGATGGCAACGAATCTGTTGCCGAAACGTCGTCGCTAAATAAATAAATGATAATACATGACTCGCAAACCATTTCTTAGGTTTCTACAAAATTCACAGTTGTTATTGGAACCAAAATATTTGTTTTCAGGATTTCCGAAAATCACATGAACCATTATTTTAAAAATTATATGTAATTTATAAAACTCAACACCGATTTCACAAGGAGTGCCATAAAAATTGTATAGATGCTGACCTCTACAGATATTTCTTGAGACGGTTCGAGTTCTTATTTCATGAAAGTTACTTCATGGTATCTTTTTTTATTGAATTGACTACTTTATCAAAATGTGCAAAAGTGTTTAGGTTATGTGGAACACAGATAGTGAATTTAAATTACTACTTCAAGGTGACACAAAACAACAATTTCTTTCTAATTTTACTAATAATAAAACACAAAACTGTAGTAAATATTCTATTTTTGGTTGGACGAGGGCAACAGCAACTGTATGGACTTCATTCTAGTGACCAACCGAATTACGAATTATTCCCGTAATAACTGAACTTTTCCATGAACGTCGATAAAACTTTAATGGCGTCTAGTACTTACCACTTAATAAACGCAATGTAACGGAATTTCGATTTGTTTCTTTATGGTTATAACCGGCCGGTATAATTGAAATCGCGTGAGAAGGGTGTGACAGGATTAGAATACCATTGTTATTAGGTAGGATTAAAGTAGGAGCATAAAACGTCTGGAAGATGTATCGTGGCATCACATGCATCGCGTATTTAAAGTAGACCTACTCTTCAACGGTGTCGTAAATAAGTCGACCCGTTTACGCTCTTTCAAAGAGAAAGGTGAAAAACGGTAGATTTGATTAGGTAGCGCTAGCGATAGTTCCTCTGTTACTAGGTATAGAGGAAAAGTATAGTATCGCGTGGGGACAGATTTGTTTACACGAAGCTGAAATGGTCTTAATCGGGGTGGAGGAAGGTTTCTTACCCTCAACTTGGAACAGAATTCCAATTAAAAAATTCAGGAGTGTTTTAATATACTTACAAGTTATTGAAACAAATATTACAAACTCCTTCATTGTTGAAACTTACTTTGCTGCCTATAAAACTAATGTAGGAGCTACATGCCGGGATGGCAAAATGAATTTGACTAACTTACACATTTAGTAATAATTTTTGTCTTTATAAAACAATCAATATTTTTCCTAAACTACCGTTTTTTAACCCAGTAAATCTACTTTACTTAATTTTTTAAAATTTAATAGTGGTAAATACTATATGGTAGAACTACATAAATATTTTTCCATATAAACAGAAATAAATTCAAGAAATATTGTATAAAATAAATATTTCCCAAGTCAGTATTTTAAGCATTTCAATAGATTATCATTGAGGATGTGGTATAGTTTTATTGTCGCCATTACTTCATGTTATTATTCCTGTAATTTGCCAAGGAAAAATAAATTTTTCATCTAACTTCTACATTTCCTATAAATGTAGATTCTCATAAACAATTTTAAGCTATAACTTCACCAAAATGTCTGAGATAGAGAATATGTATTAGAATATAAACTCTAAAAATACAACATTTTTGTACGCCTATAATAGATGCCAATAAGAGAAATTATAAAATATGTGGAGTTTTTCAGATGTTCATTAATTTGGAATGGTTTGTGCACAAATTTACAAATTAAATTCGTATAAAATGTGAAGAGCTTGTTGATGTAACAATATTTCAAGTTCTTCAAAAGAATCGGTCTTGTTCTGCAAATAATATGTAAGTAAAATATAATATAATATAATATAATATAATATAATATAATATAATATAATATAATATAATATAATATAATATAATATAATATATATATATATATATATATATATATATATATATATATATATATATATATATATATATTTCGCTAACATATTGACCAATTATATGTTCTTGTAAGATATAATAATAGTCTTCTATTGTGTTATGAAAATCGGAGCGAATCATCACAGACGAAGCATTAATATTAGATATTATTGATACGGTAAGATACAACCAATGCTAAATCGCCCATTGGCTTCGCGCATCCATATCATAACAGTAGGTCTTACAGTGAGGTTTTATAGAACCAGTGTTATTACAGTCGAACGGTGGAACTCCACTCACCACACGCGAGTATCCCTCATGAAGGGGGTTTATACATGTTAAATCAGTAGTTATGGGGGAAGAAATAGCTGTATCCCTATACACATAGGGGTATAATGAATAACATAAGGAGACAAATATCTCTTGGCATTGGTTGACGAGAGTTATGGAGGAGAAACGGTTTCATGCCTTAGAAATATGAAGAATTACGGAAAATAA
Organism: Prosapia bicincta; assembly: GCA_036971475.1. Lineage (NCBI taxonomy): Eukaryota > Metazoa > Arthropoda > Insecta > Hemiptera > Cercopidae > Prosapia > Prosapia bicincta. The sequence goes on along the minus strand of JBAIZL010000007.1, from coordinate 51,105,972 downwards.
ATCACAGTGTAAATTAAAATCTGCACTTTAAAGACTTTATAAATCCACGTACAAAACGAAGTAGCGAATTACACATTCATTAAGAGTAAATAGTCAAGCTGATTGCAAAGAAAGGAGATTTGATCAGAGGGGGGTAAAGGAAATGTTGGACATTTGAACGTACAACAAATAAGAAAATGTAGACCGTGACAAACTAGTAAACATTGACTAGTAACAAGCATAAATAGACAAAAGCATTACAGACACAGATTGCGATGGATACGTCGTATAATAGGAATACGTCAGACTTACAATATATTGTTTGAATGTTGTGCTGTGCGATGACGTATTGCACATGGGGAGCGGGGGGGGGGTCATAAAGTCTGTACTTGTCTGTTACTAGATACTAACCAAACATCTCTTGTAAGTAGCATTTACTTTGGTTCAGCCTTTTTACTGGAGTATGTCGTTCCAGCGAGCTTATAGCTCATACGCGTGAGTTTGTGTATGGAGTAGTTATATAAAAATGGACATAATTATAACAAAAATGTGAATAGATTTTAAAGTATTTAAGAACGTATTTTACGTTTTTTTTTTTATTAAAGTATCATTTTAAAATCCCTCCTATTAGCTTACACTCTCCTGATATATATCTTGTACAAATATTTAGTCGTTAATCAAATACGTTTTTATTCATACAATCAAGTTCAAATACATTTTTTAAAACCTATAATGAATGACAATTGATGTTAGGCGTAATATAGTTTTTTTCAAATATTTATTCAATAATTAAATTATAAAATTTATGGGGTCGAGCCAGATTCGAACTGAGAGTCTTCATGTCCAAAGTCTAAGCGCTCCTTGGCATAGTGCCAACTTTCCAATACCTAGACATTTATTTTTCAAAGATGTATATGAACGTTTTCCCCTCATCTGGTTGTCGTCAAAACCTCCATTGTACAACTTTAAACTGTTGCCATGGTTATCACTCATTACCATAAATAGTGCTCTAGGGTAATTAAAATACATTTTTTTCTTTGTTAACCTCGGTAGGAATTTACTTAAAAGTTTTTAAAATTACTTGTTTTAATTAAAATTAATTATTCGTAAATTAAACTAGCTTCCCGATGGGATAGATACTGCGACGTACAGGCATGGCTGCATTTCTGGATGACAATGCAATAATATTGCATCACTTGGTTAGATGGTTATGGTTAAATTAAGTTACTAGGTGTCTGGTAAACACTGTGTATTTGATTTTATACTGAGTTCTCGATGAGTTCGATGCTTGAAATTTCAGTAGAGCTAGACGCGGGCAGTAAAGCAATAATATTGGATATTAGGTTAATAGTTTAATGTGTTCGGTAAACATTTTGTAATTGATTTTAAACTGACTTCTCGATGAGTTCGATGCTTGAAATTTCAGTAGAGCTAGACGCGGGCAGTAAAGCAATAATATTGGATATTAGGTTAATGGTTTAATGTGTTCGGTAAACATTTTGTAATTGATTTTAAACTGACTTCTCGATGAGTTCGATGCTTGAAATTTCAGTAGAGCTAGACGCGGGCAGTAAAGCAATAATATTGGATATTAGGTTAATGGTTTAATGTGTTCGGTAAACATTTTGTAATTGATTTTATACTGAGTTCTCGATGAGTTCGATGCTTGAAATTTCAGTAGAGCTAGACGCGGGCAGTAAAGCAATAATATTGCATCACTTGGTTAGATGGTTATGGTTAAATTAAGTTACTAGGTTTCTGGTAAACACTGTGTAATTGATTTTATACTGACTTCTCGATGAGTTCGATGCTTGAAATTTCAGTAGAGCTAGACGCGGGCAGTAAAGCAATAATATTGGATATTAGGTTAATAGTTTAATGTGTTCGGTAAACATTTTGTAATTGATTTTAAACTGACTTCTCGATGAGTTCGATGCTTGAAATTTCAGTAGAGCTAGACGCGGGCAGTAAAGCAATAATATTGGATATTAGGTTAATGGTTTAATGTGTTCGGTAAACATTTTGTAATTGATTTTAAACTGACTTCTCGATGAGTTCGATGCTTGAAATTTCAGTAGAGCTAGACGCGGGCAGTAAAGCAATAATATTGGATATTAGGTTAATGGTTTAATGTGTTCGGTATACATTTTGTAATTGATTTTAAACCGACTTCCCCATAAACTAAATACACGAAAAATCAGCTCCAACATGGATTACTTGCTTCCTGACAATGGCTCAGTCAGTTTGCGTTAGAGTCATCCTGACGTCAGGAGTGGGAAGCAATGCTTCAACATTCATGTGAGAAACCAGCAACTACTCTAAGGGCGATCGATAAGGGTAGTTGTGAATCAACCATACACAGGTTTTGCAACTAATGCTAACATATTTTATAAAAAAAACAATATAAAACTAAAAGCAAAACGTAGCAATTTCAAGGGTTCTTAATTCTAGCACAAAACGGAATAAAAACAATAAATTAATTTATTCTACATTCTTACAGATTACGTCCCTCGCACAGATTTAAAGCAACACACAGAATGTTTCTAATATTTATGGTAGAGCATTTTAATAGAGGCATTCAATTAACAAACGATGAATCTATTATTGTAAAGTAATTGACAAATAATTGATTGTAAAATTAAAAAGTAAAAACATGAGGGATGAAGGAGATAATTTTTTATGAATGATTAACAACAGTTTTAGTTCACTGTAAAAGTTACTACTACTTAGCCCATTTTCTCACAATCCCCAACAGCCTTTAATGTTCTCTGTCTTTTGTGAAGAACTTCTATGATTTTTTTTACAGTGACTTATTAAAATTATGGTTTTGTTAATTACTTTACTTTATCTGATTCGGTTTTGTTACTATGATATAAGGTATAATTTTATTAAACCTGTGTGGGGATATAAATTTCAGAGGAATTATCTTATTATTTAGGGTCTGTCTTAAAAAACGTATCATATAATGCCAGTTAAATTGAAATAAATAAAATGATGTAAAATAACTTCTCTTTTTGTTAAGAAATTATTTATTGTATGGACCAGATTTTGTAACTTTAAAATTTTCAGCAATTACAAACTAGTAGATATTGAAAATACCCTTTTCAGTTTTTTAGATGAAAAGTTATGCAATAAAAATTAGTCACTTTTCCATATACCATAATACTTTTACACATTCATTCTTTAAATATTGCACTAAAACATCATCTTTGTTCAACTTTATTTTCCGAGTGATGCATAGATTCGTGTTCCTGAAAATTAAGTTTAAAATTTTTATTATTTTTATAAATTAAAGTGAAGTTTCTCCTTTTTAAGTTCATAAATTTCCATTTTATCCAAGGGTCAAAAGCAGCCGTAATATTAAAGAAACAACAAGTGATAAAGCGAATAAATTGAAGAAGGAAATAGCTAGTTATAAAGCGGATAAATAGAAGAAAGAAATAACTAGTGATAAAGCGAGTAAATAGAAGAAAGAAATAACAAGTGATAAAGCGAATAAATAGAAGAAAGAAATAACTAGTGATAAAGCGAATAAATAGAAGAAAGAAATAACAAGTGATACAGCGAATAAATAGAAGAAAGAAATAACTAGTGATAAAGCGAATAAATAGAAGAAAGAAATAACAAGTGATACAGTGAATAAATAGAAGAAATAAATAACAAGTGATAAAGCGAATAAATAGAAGAAAGAAATAACAAGTGATACAGCGAATAAATAGAAGAAAGAAATAACAAGTGATAAAGCGAATAAATAGAAGAAAGAAATAACAAGTGATACAGCGAATAAATAGAAGAAAGAAATAACAAGTGATACAGTGAATAAATAGAAGAAATAAATAACTAGTGATAAAGCGAATAAATAGAAGAAATAAATAACTAGTGATAAAGCGAATAAATAGAAGAAAGAAATAACAAGTGATAAAACGAATAAATAGAAGAGAGAAATAACAAGTGATAAAGCGAATAAATAGAAGAAAGAAATAACAAGTGATACAGCGAATAAATAGAAGAAAGAAATAACAAGTGATAAAGCGAATAAATAGAAGAAAGAAATAACAAGTGATACAGCGAATAAATAGAAGAAAGAAATAACAAGTGATAAAGCGAATAAATAGAAGAAAGAAATAACAAGTGATACAGCGAATAAATAGAAGAAAGAAATAACAAGTGATAAAGCGAATAAATAGAAGAAAGAAATAACAAGTGATACAGCGAATAAATAGAAGAAAGAAATAACAAGTGATAAAGCGAATAAATAGAAGAAAGAAATAACAAGTGATACAGCGAATAAATAGAAGAAAGAAATAACAAGTGATACAGCGAATAAATAGAAGAAAGAAATAACAAGTGATAAAGCGAATAAATAGAAGAAAGAAATAACAAGTGATACAGCGAATAAATAGAAGAAAGAAATAACAAGTGATACAGCGAATAAATAGAAGAAAGAAATAACAAGTGATAAAGCGAATAAATAGAAGAAAGAAATAACAAGTGATACAGCGAATAAATAGAAGAAAGAAATAACAAGTGATAAAGCGAATAAATAGAAGAAAGAAATAACAAGTGATACAGCGAATAAATAGAAGAAAGAAATAACAAGTGATAAAGCGAATAAATAGAAGAAAGAAATAACAAGTGATACAGCGAATAAATAGAAGAAAGAAATAACAAGTGATAAAGCGAATAAATAGAAGAAAGAAATAACAAGTGATACAGCGAATAAATAGAAGAAAGAAATAACAAGTGATACAGCGA
>JBAIZL010000007.1:51083738-51093738 GCA_036971475.1 Prosapia bicincta | reverse complement strand
AATTTTAGTTTGAGGCCTCCCTCGCTATAGACGCTTTACGCGGAAATTTTAGAAAGTGGAAAACAGCTTTAAGTTACTAGTTTAAAGGTTTCTGCACATATTTTTGTTTGATTTTGTGTAGGATTATTGTATTTTACATATTTTATCTAGCTGAGATAATTTACTGCCAATCTATGTGCTAGCCTGCAAATATACCGCACAATAAATGTGTCACGATTTTAAATCTGTGGGTGTCATTTGTAATTCAAATGGAAAAGACACCTGAATAAGTTAAGACAATGCAGAAACTATTATGAGCTTGCATATAAGGTATAAAAATATTATTAAAAAAAGGAATAAAACTATTCCATTCCTTTCAGAATTATTTTAATAGATTATTAATTACATTTTTAAATTTAGTATATTTTTAACAGTTATAATGAGAAATGAATTAGTTACAAGTAACTACGGTGGGATATTCTCAAAATAGAAATTGCGCTGAATTCTTGTTTGTTAAGAGAAGTAGCTGATTATCCCATCAGCAACGGCCTTGCGGCCATCTTGTCATTGTCGATTAATCACGCCTTACAATCGATCTATCGAACAGACCCAGTTACGTTTCAATTATACGGAACCCAGCCTCGAGGTATTGTGGGTGTGGTATTTCTTACTTCATTCAATTTTACTTTTGGCAGATGTAAATAACGCTCCAAACGTTTGATTTATTTAACGGCTCTTCCGATGTAATTATACTAGCTTCCAATTACACCAGGTTTTGTCCGGTTTCGTCTTGTTATCCATCATCAGGCGGAAAGCTTTTAGAATTGAGTTATTTATCAACACTTGGTTTCCCCCGAGGGATTTTCGAGGAACGGTAACTGAAATGTAATGAGAACGAGCACACGGCAGTGGAAATGCTGGAACAGTGAGTAAATATTACCGACAGGAAAAATGTCGGTCATCGATATACGCTATTCCTTCCGTATCGCCAAACGTCCGTTAGCAGTCTTTACACTGAGGCGCTGCGTACTGAGCCTTTAACTTATTGAAATTTTACAATACGAAACTGTAGAGTCTCCTGTAAATATTTCGTTAATATAATATTTTTGTTTTGTTTTAAAAAATCTATTTGTTGTCGTTCGAAATAAATTCTTTTCACTCTGAGGTACTTGAACGAGTATTTTCTTGTTTACATGTTGTAACTACTGCGCATGTTTAACACAGTGTCCAGAAATGTACATGTAAGCACCTTCTTCGAAGAACTCATGCTGTAACGTTGCAATGTACCAAATCCGTTCATTGTTCCTAGCATTGCAACTAAAAAATAATTGTGACTGTGATGAATAACAAAAAAGCAATTAATTGTCAATTTCATTTTGTAAGCAACTATTTTTTCATTTTATGCTTTTATTTTAAACTTTATAAACTGTATGAAATTTAAATAATGTCCCACAGCGTTAAAAGGACTTATTGAAACATCTTTTTTTTTAAATCATCACTCACTAACCTACTCTCTTCTAAACATATATTAAAAGCTATAGTTGTTATACATCAGTAGTTTCTGTGTTCTACAGTTGGTCGGGAAAAGTGTAATCAGCTGTTAGACGTAAGGGAAGGATGTGTGTAGTGATACATGAATAAAACTCAAACTTTGCGTATAGAGAAGGATTCAACGTGTGCATATGCGTAGTAACTCTCTTTCTCTAGGTTTAAAAGGAATTTTATATAAATATATATATATAAGCCCTTGTAAAAAATAAAGTAGTCGATACATAAGTTACGATACATAGGTTATTCCACATTATCTATACGACTGAGCAACTAATAACTTCACTGTTTGGTGTTTTTGAAATTTCGATTTTTACGGGTTACTGTTCATGCGCCTTGCGTTATTGCAAATGGTCATGGCGGTTTTATGTGTTCTCGGAAGGGAAGCGCAACGTATTCTAAATATCTCCTTTACATCACAAATACTAGGCATCTTAATTTCTTGATAATTACACTATCGTTTTAAATATTACTAGCAAAATATTGTCTATTGTATTACAATCCGAACCATTTCAAGTGTAAATATTTAAATAATAGGTTGTTTTTAGTACACATAGAACACATATCCTATGATGGTATGAAATATAACACATGGTATAAAACAATGGACATGGTATGAAATATTACAAATGGTATAAAACAATGGACATGGTATGAAATTTTACAAATGGTATAAAACATTGGACATGGTATGAAATATTACACATGGTACAAAACAAGGAAAGTGGTATGAAACATAGCACATGGTATGAAGCATGGCACATAGAATAAAGATATGAAACATGGCACATAGTATTAAAGAAGGCACATGGTATGAAACATGGCACATAGAATGACGTTATGAAAAATGGTACATGGTATGAAACATGGCACATAGAATGAAGTTATGAAACATGGTACATGGTGTGAAGCATGACACATAGAATGAATATGAAACATGGCACATAGTATTAATCGTGGCACATGGTATGAAGCATGACACATAGAATGAAGATATGAAACAAGGTACATGGTATGAAACATTGCACATAAAATGAAGATATGAAGCATGCAACATAGCATGAAGATATGAAACATGGAACATGGAATAAAACATGGCACATAAAATGTTAGATATGAATTGTGGAGCAAGGTATGAAACATGGCACATAGAATAAAGATATGAAACATGACATATGAAGTATGGCGCATAGAATGAAGATATGAAACATGACACATGGTATAAAACATGGCACATAGAATGTTAGATATGAATTGTGGAGCAAGGTATGAAACATGGCACATAGAATGATGATATGAAACATGACATATGAAGCATGACACATAGAATGAAGATATGAAACATGACACATGGTATAAAACATGGCACATAGAATGAAGATATGAAACATGACACATGGTATAAAACATGGCACATAAAATGTTAGATATGAATTGTGGAGCAAGGTATGAAACATGGCACATAGAATAAAGATATGAAACATGACATATGAAGTATGGCGCATAGAATGAAGATATGAAACATGACACATGGTATAAAACATGGCACATAGAATGTTAGATATGAATTGTGGAGCAAGGTATGAAACATGACACATAGAATGAAGATATGAAACATGACATATGAAGTATGGCGCATAGAATGAAGATATGAAACATGACACATGGTATAAAACATGGCACATAGAATGTTAGATATGAATTGTGGAGCAAGGTATGAAACATGGCACATAGAATAAAGATATGAAACATGACATATGAAGTATGGCGCATAGAATGAAGATATGAAACATGACACATAGAATAAAGATATGAAACATGACATATGAAGTATGGCGCATAGAATGAAGATATGAAACATGGCACATGGTATAAAACATGGCACATAGAATGTTAGATATGAATTGTGGAGCAAGGTATGAAACATGACACATAGAATGAAGATATGAAACATGACATATGAAGTATGGCGCATAGAATGAAGATATGAAACATGACACATAGAATAAAGATATGAAACATGACATATGAAGTATGGCGCATAGAATGAAGATATGAAACATGACACATGGTATAAAACATGGCACATAGAATGTTAGATATGAATTGTGGAGCAAGGTATGAAACATGACACATAGAATGAAGATATGAAACATGACATATGAAGTATGGCGCATAGAATGAAGATATGAAACATGGCACATGGTATAAAACATGGCACATAGAATGTTAGATATGAATTGTGGAGCAAGGTATGAAACATGACACATAGAATGAAGATATGAAACATGACATATGAAGTATGGCGCATAGAATGAAGATATGAAACATGATACATGGTATAAAACATGGCACATAGAATGTTAGATATGAATTGTGGAGCAAGGTATGAAACATGGCACATAGAATAAAGATATGAAACATGACATATGAAGTATGGCGCATAGAATGAAGATATGAAACATGACACATAGAATAAAGATATGAAACATGACATATGAAGTATGGCGCATAGAATGAAGATATGAAACATGACACATGGTATAAAACATGGCACATAGAATGTTAGATATGAATTGTGGAGCAAGGTATGAAACATGACACATAGAATGAAGATATGAAACATGACATATGAAGTATGGCGCATAGAATGAAGATATGAAACATGATACATGGTATAAAACATGGCACATAGAATGTTAGATATGAATTGTGGAGCAAGGTATGAAACATGACACATAGAATGAAGATATGAAACATGACATATGAAGTATGGCGCATAGAATGAAGATATGAAACATGGCACATGGTATAAAACATGGCACATAGAATGTTAGATATGAATTGTGGAGCAAGGTATGAAACATGGCACATAGAATAAAGATATGAAACATGACATATGAAGTATGGCGCATAGAATGAAGATATGAAACATGACACATAGAATAAAGATATGAAACATGACATATGAAGTATGGCGCATAGAATGAAGATATGAAACATGACACATAGAATAAAGATATGAAACATGACATATGAAGTATGGCGCATAGAATGAAGATATGAAACATGACACATGGTATAAAACATGGCACATAGAATGTTAGATATGAATTGTGGAGCAAGGTATGAAACATGGCACATAGAATAAAGATATGAAACATGACATATGAAGTATGGCGCATAGAATGAAGATATGAAACATGACACATAGAATAAAGATATGAAACATGACATATGAAGTATGGCGCATAGAATGAAGATATGAAACATGACACATAGAATAAAGATATGAAACATGACATATGAAGTATGGCGCATAGAATGAAGATATGAAACATGACACATGGTATAAAACATGGCACATAGAATGTTAGATATGAATTGTGGAGCAAGGTATGAAACATGACACATAGAATGAAGATATGAAACATGACATATGAAGTATGGCGCATAGAATGAAGATATGAAACATGACACATGGTATAAAACATGGCACATAGAATGTTAGATATGAATTGTGGAGCAAGGTATGAAACATGGCACATAGAATAAAGATATGAAACATGACATATGAAGTATGGCGCATAGAATGAAGATATGAAACATGACACATAGAATAAAGATATGAAACATGACATATGAAGTATGGCGCATAGAATGAAGATATGAAACATGACACATGGTATAAAACATGGCACATAGAATGTTAGATATGAATTGTGGAGCAAGGTATGAAACATGACACATAGAATGAAGATATGAAACATGACATATGAAGTATGGCGCATAGAATGAAGATATGAAACATGGCACATGGTATAAAACATGGCACATAGAATGTTAGATATGAATTGTGGAGCAAGGTATGAAACATGACACATAGAATGAAGATATGAAACATGACATATGAAGTATGGCGCATAGAATGAAGATATGAAACATGACACATAGAATAAAGATATGAAACATGACATATGAAGTATGGCGCATAGAATGAAGATATGAAACATGACACATGGTATAAAACATGGCACATAGAATGTTAGATATGAATTGTGGAGCAAGGTATGAAACATGGCACATAGAATAAAGATATGAAACATGACATATGAAGTATGGCGCATAGAATGAAGATATGAAACATGACACATGGTATAAAACATGGCACATAGAATGTTAGATATGAATTGTGGAGCAAGGTATGAAACATGACACATAGAATGAAGATATGAAACATGACATATGAAGTATGGCGCATAGAATGAAGATATGAAACATGACACATGGTATAAAACATGGCACATAGAATGTTAGATATGAATTGTGGAGCAAGGTATGAAACATGACACATAGAATGAAGATATGAAACATGACATATGAAGTATGGCGCATAGAATGAAGATATGAAACATGACACATGGTATAAAACATGGCACATAGAATGTTAGATATGAATTGTGGAGCAAGGTATGAAACATGACACATAGAATGAAGATATGAAACATGACATATGAAGTATGGCGCATAGAATGAAGATATGAAACATGACACATGGTATAAAACATGGCACATAGAATGTTAGATATGAATTGTGGAGCAAGGTATGAAACATGACACATAGAATGAAGATATGAAACATGACATATGAAGTATGGCGCATAGAATGAAGATATGAAACATGACACATAGAATAAAGATATGAAACATGACATATGAAGTATGGCGCATAGAATGAAGATATGAAACATGACACATGGTATAAAACATGGCACATAGAATGTTAGATATGAATTGTGGAGCAAGGTATGAAACATGGCACATAGAATAAAGATATGAAACATGACATATGAAGTATGGCGCATAGAATGAAGATATGAAACATGACACATGGTATAAAACATGGCACATAGAATGTTAGATATGAATTGTGGAGCAAGGTATGAAACATGACACATAGAATGAAGATATGAAACATGACATATGAAGTATGGCGCATAGAATGAAGATATGAAACATGACACATGGTATAAAACATGGCACATAGAATGTTAGATATGAATTGTGGAGCAAGGTATGAAACATGGCACATAGAATAAAGATATGAAACATGACATATGAAGTATGGCGCATAGAATGAAGATATGAAACATGACACATAGAATAAAGATATGAAACATGACATATGAAGTATGGCGCATAGAATGAAGATATGAAACATGACACATGGTATAAAACATGGCACATAGAATGTTAGATATGAATTGTGGAGCAAGGTATGAAACATGACACATAGAATGAAGATATGAAACATGACATATGAAGTATGGCGCATAGAATGAAGATATGAAACATGACACATGGTATAAAACATGGCACATAGAATGTTAGATATGAATTGTGGAGCAAGGTATGAAACATGACACATAGAATGAAGATATGAAACATGACATATGAAGTATGGCGCATAGAATGAAGATATGAAACATGGCACATGGTATAAAACATGGCACATAGAATGTTAGATATGAATTGTGGAGCAAGGTATGAAACATGGCACATAGAATAAAGATATGAAACATGACATATGAAGTATGGCGCATAGAATGAAGATATGAAACATGACACATAGAATAAAGATATGAAACATGACATATGAAGTATGGCGCATAGAATGAAGATATGAAACATGACACATAGAATAAAGATATGAAACATGACATATGAAGTATGGCGCATAGAATGAAGATATGAAACATGACACATGGTATAAAACATGGCACATAGAATGTTAGATATGAATTGTGGAGCAAGGTATGAAACATGGCACATAGAATAAAGATATGAAACATGACATATGAAGTATGGCGCATAGAATGAAGATATGAAACATGACACATAGAATAAAGATATGAAACATGACATATGAAGTATGGCGCATAGAATGAAGATATGAAACATGACACATAGAATAAAGATATGAAACATGACATATGAAGTATGGCGCATAGAATGAAGATATGAAACATGACACATGGTATAAAACATGGCACATAGAATGTTAGATATGAATTGTGGAGCAAGGTATGAAACATGACACATAGAATGAAGATATGAAACATGACATATGAAGTATGGCGCATAGAATGAAGATATGAAACATGACACATGGTATAAAACATGGCACATAGAATGTTAGATATGAATTGTGGAGCAAGGTATGAAACATGGCACATAGAATAAAGATATGAAACATGACATATGAAGTATGGCGCATAGAATGAAGATATGAAACATGACACATAGAATAAAGATATGAAACATGACATATGAAGTATGGCGCATAGAATGAAGATATGAAACATGACACATGGTATAAAACATGGCACATAGAATGTTAGATATGAATTGTGGAGCAAGGTATGAAACATGACACATAGAATGAAGATATGAAACATGACATATGAAGTATGGCGCATAGAATGAAGATATGAAACATGGCACATGGTATAAAACATGGCACATAGAATGTTAGATATGAATTGTGGAGCAAGGTATGAAACATGACACATAGAATGAAGATATGAAACATGACATATGAAGTATGGCGCATAGAATGAAGATATGAAACATGACACATGGTATAAAACATGGCACATAGAATGTTAGATATGAATTGTGGAGCAAGGTATGAAACATGGCACATAGAATAAAGATATGAAACATGACATATGAAGTATGGCGCATAGAATGAAGATATGAAACATGACACATAGAATAAAGATATGAAACATGACATATGAAGTATGGCGCATAGAATGAAGATATGAAACATGACACATGGTATAAAACATGGCACATAGAATGTTAGATATGAATTGTGGAGCAAGGTATGAAACATGGCACATAGAATAAAGATATGAAACATGACATATGAAGTATGGCGCATAGAATGAAGATATGAAACATGACACATAGAATAAAGATATGAAACATGACATATGAAGTATGGCGCATAGAATGAAGATATGAAACATGACACATAGAATAAAGATATGAAACATGACATATGAAGTATGGCGCATAGAATGAAGATATGAAACATGACACATGGTATAAAACATGGCACATAGAATGTTAGATATGAATTGTGGAGCAAGGTATGAAACATGGCACATAGAATAAAGATATGAAACATGACATATGAAGTATGGCGCATAGAATGAAGATATGAAACATGACACATAGAATAAAGATATGAAACATGACATATGAAGTATGGCGCATAGAATGAAGATATGAAACATGACACATGGTATAAAACATGGCACATAGAATGTTAGATATGAATTGTGGAGCAAGGTATGAAACATGACACATAGAATGAAGATATGAAACATGACATATGAAGTATGGCGCATAGAATGAAGATATGAAACATGACACATGGTATAAAACATGGCACATAGAATGTTAGATATGAATTGTGGAGCAAGGTATGAAACATGACACATAGAATGAAGATATGAAACATGACATATGAAGTATGGCGCATAGAATGAAGATATGAAACATGACACATGGTATAAAACATGGCACATAGAATGTTAGATATGAATTGTGGAGCAAGGTATGAAACATGACACATAGAATGAAGATATGAAACATGACATATGAAGTATGGCGCATAGAATGAAGATATGAAACATGACACATGGTATAAAACATGGCACATAGAATGTTAGATATGAATTGTGGAGCAAGGTATGAAACATGGCACATAGAATAAAGATATGAAACATGACATATGAAGTATGGCGCATAGAATGAAGATATGAAACATGACACATGGTATAAAACATGGCACATAGAATGTTAGATATGAATTGTGGAGCAAGGTATGAAACATGACACATAGAATGAAGATATGAAACATGACATATGAAGTATGGCGCATAGAATGAAGATATGAAACATGACACATGGTATAAAACATGGCACATAGAATGTTAGATATGAATTGTGGAGCAAGGTATGAAACATGACACATAGAATGAAGATATGAAACATGACATATGAAGTATGGCGCATAGAATGAAGATATGAAACATGACACATGGTATAAAACATGGCACATAGAATGTTAGATATGAATTGTGGAGCAAGGTATGAAACATGGCACATAGAATAAAGATATGAAACATGACATATGAAGTATGGCGCATAGAATGAAGATATGAAACATGACACATAGAATAAAGATATGAAACATGACATATGAAGTATGGCGCATAGAATGAAGATATGAAACATGACACATGGTATAAAACATGGCACATAGAATGTTAGATATGAATTGTGGAGCAAGGTATGAAACATGACACATAGAATGAAGATATGAAACATGACATATGAAGTATGGCGCATAGAATGAAGATATGAAACATGACACATGGTATAAAACATGGCACAT
>JBAIZL010000007.1:51011238-51078738 GCA_036971475.1 Prosapia bicincta | reverse complement strand
AGTCTTCGGCTCGACTCGACACTCACGAGACGATTTAACGAATGATGTTTGCACTATAGTCAAAGTAAATTAATCTATAACATATGATCTCATATGAGAGCTGTTTTTGTGTTATAGGTTATGTTACTGGGTTTATTGTACATTATTGTGTTGAAATTACATTATTAAATATTATTTATCCGGTAATAAATAAATTATTTATTTATATTTAGATAAATCTTACTTATATAATTTAACGAAATGATAAATTTCAGTTACAATTTCCAATTTATAAAATAAAATTTGTTAGACACACATTTTCAGAACCGATTTCGATTAAATTCGTTAAATAAAGTTTTTATTTAATAGGCTACGTTTTTCAACATCTAATAAAGTTTTTTTATCATCGACATTCTGTTATTAATAAATTAAATAAAATCTCTAATAACTACATTCTTTAAAGTATTCAATTCTCTCTGCCAGTCATACTGGCTATTTTTTTTTATTCAGTAAGTTTTGCTGTCCACGACGTTAACGAAACTTTTATGTTGGCAGTAATTTTACTGCTTGTATAAACTTATACTGTATTTAACGATCAAAAACGTGATGGTATGTTATGGTGGACTTCAAAATATGTAGCCTATGTGTTGTACTTAAAAGAGGTTATAAATTAAAATCACGAAAAATTTAGGCTTAACAATCTTTTGACTCATTTCTGATTTCCTGTTTTTCAACATAAACCAACAGTCGACCTGCTGACTGTAGAAAAAATCACTAACCCAACGATTTTCTCTAACAGTCATTGTTTTTACCCTGTTGTAAAACCTACATCCTAGTTATAGTATATAAATACTATAATATACATTAAGAAGCTTTGAGTAATTTTAACACTTGGAAAAGAAATAATCCATCTTCTGTGGGTAATTGAGTTATCAACGAAAACACTATATCAAGGGAATGACAACGCCGTCGTTTCTAACCTCATGTTGAAGTCTCCATTATACAGCAACCCTTGCGGCGGTCGAAACTGGTAACTCGTCGTTAGTCAGACAAAAAGCTCACAATAGAGATATGATAATTAAAATAGCTGTGTCGGTATTCAATCTATGGAAATTGAAGAAGAAGGTGGAGGTAATCTCAGATGCCAGTAGCTCCAACACATTGAAAACCAACCAATTATAAGTTTTAATTAGTTTTTTTGTATTTTTATTTAATTACATTATTACTTTAACGCGATTAAAATCGTTTGATTAATTCATTCTGGCTTTCTTATTAGAACTAGATCTGATAATATATACATCTATTATACAGATTATTCATCTATGTACGGACTTGTGTGAAATAAGAAATTCCTGCGGCATTTAGTGCACTTAATTAAAGAGAAGTCAGAGATTTATTTATCTTAAAGCCTGTAATATAATACAAAATAATTAATAACGCGATGTAGAAAAATAATAATCCTAATAGATTATATTATATGAGCATTGCTATGCATATAAATACTAGAAGATTATAAAATAACTTGAAATAAAAATTATTACTGATTTTTTAAAATATTTTAAAAATTTATTAAAGCATTGCTTTTTGAAGACTACAACTGATTTAAAGGTGAGTTTATACCATTTTTTTAAAATCACCTAAAATTACAAGATTTTGACGGGATTGGAACCATTACGTTGAAGTTTTGAATTCTTAGAGATCTGACCTTAGTTTCAGTATCTTCTGGAAAATACAAAACGAAGCAATTTCCATTTTAACAAAATAATTAATCTTTGTTGACAAAAATTAATATGTCTTTTTTCCTAATGAGGAAACCAATTTATCAAGCATACATGGCGAGGGAAGGAAGAGTTTAGGTAACAGGAATGCTAGTGGACTGCTGCGACTAATCAGAAATAGATACAGAAACTATAACTATAGCCTCCATTTTTATTATTTTTTTCAATTTACTATGATGACGTGAATATTTTTTTAAAATGTCTACTGCAACAAAGGTGATAACCAATGCCGTAGACTAAAAAGTAAACATAGTTTTTTCTAAGAAAACGCTACCCTATTAAAGTCGTTGTAACAAAGGTTTTGAAGTCGTACCCAATTTTTAAGTATTTATAGACTATTTTAAATAAATAAAACGTCTTAACCACAAAGAACCATATTTTTAAATCCTTATGTAGGCATAAATTGTGATTGCAAAGCAATTATCTTCAGAGGAAATTATACAGAAATACCTCTGTTACAAGATGATTGCTGTGAAATCAAAAAAGTACATAAAACTTACATAAAGAGACGGACGTAAAGAGATCTGCATTAAAGATAAATAAAAAGATTTGTGGCTAGTAGGTTTTGTTTTATTAAAAAAAAATTACACTATATATTCTCCAAGTTTTTACTGGCCAATAAAGAATATGTCTAGAAGTTAACCGCTATATACACAGACCTACTATTCACATATAGTTTTAGCATATAATAATATTAGGATGATAAAATATTTATATTATATTAAAATTTAGTATTATATCTTTTACTTATACGATAATATAAAATATTGGTTATACGGATCAATATAATACTAAATTATTATTATATTTATTAATATAGGCCTACAACATAAAATGGAACAAAGTGCGGTAAAATTATAGCATTTGGGAATGGGGTATTTGAATATCGATAGATCTACCATATAAGTAGCCAAGAGTTAACACTGGTTGCAGTGTTAGCCGCTAGATGGCGGACACCACGTGTTTATGTATATAAGATAAACATGTACGGGATTCTATGTGCTCTATGTAAAGCTATGTACCGCTATAACATTATTTGCATCGAAGTAATCCATTGAAACCATTAAATACATAATGCATTTTCCAAGTGACTTCTCAACTTATATGAAATGACGCTTTACCGTTATATTGGACTCATGGTATTAGATTTTCCTTGAATCACGTTTACAATTTGGTTTTGATTTAAAAAATTTTCTTGTATCGACTTTGAATAAAATAATTTTGTAGGTATTGAAAAAATACTTTTAGTGCAATTTTAGTATATTTTTAATAATTTTTTTTTAAATTAACCTTTTAGTGCATTTGTTGCAGTGAGTTTATTCAAATTATTATTATTTTATTTTAACTCGTAATTTTAATTCAAATCAGTAATATAACCAATTATGAGCCTGGCAGTAGCGTAGGAGTTCCAGAAATAGAGTAGCGGCACACGCACTCTTAGTGTATTCGTTTAGACATTGTCAATATGTTATCCTGGAAATGCATCCAGTTGTAAGTATGTAAAAAAATCATTATTCTTACAACAGTTATTGGAGCGACAAGGGATTATGTTCTGTTATTTTGGAAATATCATTAAAATAATAGTTTCAGGATAATCTTCGGAAATGTTACGCAAACAGATATTAGTAATTTAGACTAATATACAAAGAGAAGACAGAACTAATAAAATATCATACCGAGCCCAACCCTTACGTAACTGAAATGAAGTCACGGAGGAATGGTTCACGTTTATTCAAAATAACTCCAGTAGCTTGGGTATAATCGTAGAACAAACCCTCAATTAATTAGGCTATTGAAACAGGTGGAATTAAAAACGATGTTCTGGGTATCAGATGAACAGACCGCTGCGGTCCTGATTGAGAGTTGGCTATTTTGCACACATTGAGAGTTGGATATGACTCTTTCATGAAGTCAGTGATTCTTTGTGTCCTATTTCGTATCCTTTCTTAGTTTTAAAAACACAAAATTCAACATAACTGGTATCGTTAAAAATATTTTCTTCCTCACAATTTTTGTAGTAATATTAATATTTAGGAAATTGGCGAAATAGCGCAAATGCAGAATAGATATGTAAAATAATAACAACAATTAAAACAAGATATTAATGCTTTGACTTTGTGATATTTTACATAGATTCCACTACTTTCTCCATGTCTTCATAGTTCGCAGTGTCTTACCCCCTAACATTCCTCAAGCCAGATCCTTTCCTCTACACCCACCGCTGGACAACAACCCTACAAAATAGCTAGTTAACAATTCATTTTTAATCAAAATATTTTCGTCCTCCTCTTGTATAATGCACTAGCCAAAATAATTCCGGCCTCCTGTTGTATAGAACACTACCCAAAATAATTCCGGCCTCCTCTTGTATATAGTACTAGCCAAGATAATTCCACCCT
Organism: Prosapia bicincta; assembly: GCA_036971475.1. Lineage (NCBI taxonomy): Eukaryota > Metazoa > Arthropoda > Insecta > Hemiptera > Cercopidae > Prosapia > Prosapia bicincta. The sequence goes on along the minus strand of JBAIZL010000007.1, from coordinate 51,074,582 downwards.
CCTGTTGTATAGAACACTACCCAAAATAATTCCGGCCTCCTCTTGTATATAGTACTAGCCAAGATAATTCCACCCTCCTGTTGTATAGAACACTACCCAAAATAATTCCGGCCTCCTCTTGTATATAGTACTAGCCAAGATAATTCCACCCTCCTGTTGTATAGAACACTACCCAAAATAATTCCGGCCTCCTCTTGTATATAGTACTAGCCAAGATAATTCCACCCTCCTGTTGTATAGAACACTACCCAAAATAATTCCGGCCTCCTCTTGTATATAGTACTAGCCAAGATAATTCCACCCTCCTGTTGTATAGAACACTATCCAAAATAATTCCGGCCTCCTCTTGTATATAGTACTAGCCAAGATAATTCCACCCTCCTGTTGTATAGAACACTACCCAAAATAATTCCGGCCTCATCTTGTATATAGTACTAGCCAAGATAATTCCACCCTCCTGTTGTATAGAGCACTACCCAAAATAATTCCGGCCTCCTCTTGTATATAGTACTAGCCAAGATAATTCCATCCTCCTGTTGTATAGAACACTACCCAAAATAATTCCGGCCTCCTCTTGTATATAGTACTACCCAAGATAATTCCACCCTCCTGTTGTATAGAACACTACCCAAAATAATTCCGGCCTCCTCTTGTATATAGTACTAGCTAAGATAATTCCACCCTCCTGTTGTATAGAGCACTACCCAAAATAATTCCGGCCTACTCTTGTATATAATACTAGCCAAGATAATTCCACCCTCCTTTTGTATAGAACACTACCCAAAATAATTCCGGCCTCCTCTTGTATATAGTACTAGCCAAGATAATTCCAGCCTCCTGTTGTATAGAACACTACCCAAAATAATTCCGGCCTCCTCTTGTATATAGTACTAGCCAAGATAATTCCACCCTCCTTTTGTATAGAACACTTCCCAAAATAATTCCGACCGTCTCTTGTATATAGTACTAGACAAAATAATTCCAGCCTCCTGTTGTATAGAACACTACCCAAAATAATTCCGGCCTCCTCTTGTATATAGTACTAGCCAAGATAATTCCACCCTCCTGTTGTATAGAACACTACCCAAAATAATTCCGGCCTCCTCTTGTATATAGTACTAGCCAAGATAATTCCAGCCTCCTGTTGTATATAGTACTAGCCAAGATAATTCCACCCTCCTGTTGTATAGAACACTACCCAAAATAATTCCGGCCTCCTCTTGTATATAGTACTAGCCAAGATAATTCCACCCTCCTGTTGTATAGAACACTACCCAAAATAATTCCGGCCTCCTCTTGTATATAGTACTAGCCAAGATAATTCCAGCCTCCTGTTGTATAGAACACTACCCAAAATAATTCCGGCCTCCTCTTGTATATAGTACTAGCCAAGATAATTCCACCCTCCTGTTGTATAGAACACTACCCAAAATAATTCCGGCCTCCTCTTGTATATAGTACTAGCCAAGATAATTCCACCCTCCTGTTGTATAGAACACTACCCAAAATAATTCCGGCCTCCTCTTGTATATAGTACTAGCCAAGATAATTCCACCCTCCTGTTGTATAGAACACTACCCAAAATAATTCCGGCCTCCTCTTGTATATAGTACTAGCCAAGATAATTCCACCCTCCTGTTGTATAGAGCACTACCCAAAATAATTCCGGCCTCCTCTTGTATATAGTACTAGCCAAGATAATTCCACCCTCCTGTTGTATAGAACACTACCCAAAATAATTCCGGCCTCCTCTTGTATATAGTACTAGCCAAGATAATTCCACCCTCCTGTTGTATAGAACACTACCCAAAATAATTCCGGCCTCCTCTTGTATATAGTACTAGCCAAGATAATTCCACCCTCCTGTTGTATAGAGCACTACCCAAAATAATTCCGGCCTCCTCTTGTATATAATACTAGCCAAGATAATTCCACCCTCCTTTTGTATAGAACACTTCCCAAAATAATTCCGACCGTCTCTTGTATATAGTACTAGACAAAATAATTCCAGCCTCCTGTTGTATAGAACACTACCCAAAATAATTCCGGCCTCCTCTTGTATATAGTACTAGCCAAGATAATTCCACCCTCCTGTTGTATAGAACACTACCCAAAATAATTCCGGCCTCCTCTTGTATATAGTACTAGCCAAGATAATTCCACCCTCCTGTTGTATAGAACACTACCCAAAATAATTCCGGCCTCCTCTTGTATATAGTACTAGCCAAGATAATTCCACCCTCCTTTTGTATAGAACACTTCCCAAAATAATTCCGGCCTCCTCTTGTATATAGTACTAGCCAAGATAATTCCACCCTCCTTTTGTATAGAACACTTCCCAAAATAATTCCGGCCTCCTCTTGTATAGAACACTACCCAAAATAATTCCGGCCTCCTCTTGTATATAGTACTAGCCAAGGAAATTCCACCCTCCTTTTGTATAGAACACTTCCCAAAATAATTCCGGCCTCCTCTTGTATAGAACACTACCCAAAATAATTCCGGCCTCCTCTTGTATATAGTACTAGCCAAGAAAATTATACCCTCCTTTTGTATAGAACACTTCCGAAAATAATTCCGGCCTCCTCTTGTATATAGTACTAGACAAAATAATTCCATCCTCCTGTTGTATAGAACACTACCCAAAATAATTCCGGCCTCCTCTTGTATATAGTACTAGCCAAGATAATTCCACCCTCCTTTTGTATACAACACTTCCCAAAATAATTCCAGCGTCCTGTTGTATAGAACACTACCCAAAATAATTCCGGCCTCCTCTTGTCCTATATAGTACTAGCCAAGATAATTCCACCCTCCTTTTGTATAGAACACTTCCCAAAATAATTCCGGCCTCCTCTTGTATATAGTACTAGACAAAATAATTCCAGCCTCCTGTTGTATAGAACACTACCCAAAATAATTCCGGCCTCCTCTTGTATATAGTACAAGCCAAAATAATTCCACCCTCCTTTTGTATAGAACACTTCCCAAAATAATTCCGGCCTCCTCTTGTATATAGTACTAGACAAAATAATTCCATTCTCCTGTTGTATAGAACACTACCCCAAAAAATTCCGGCCTCCTCTTGTATATAGTACTAGCCAAGTTAATTCCACCCTCCTGTTGTATAGAACACTACCCAAAATAATTCCGGCCTCCTCTTGTATATAGTACTAGCCAAGATAATTCCACCCTCCTGTTGTATAGAACACTACCCCAAAAAATTCCGGCCTCCTCTTGTATATAGTACTAGCCAAGATAATTCCACCCTCCTGTTGTATAGAACACTACCCAAAATAATTCCGGCCTCCTCTTGTGTATAGTACTAGCCAAGATAATTCCACCCTCCTTTTGTATAGAACACTTCCCAAAATAATTCCGGCCGTCTCTTGTATATAGTACTAGACAAAATAATTCCAGCCTCCTGTTGTATAGAACACTACCCAAAATAATTCCGGCCTCCTCTTGTATATAGTACTAGCCAAGATAATTCCACCCTCCTTTTGTATAGAACACTTCCCAAAATAATTCCGACCGTCTCTTGTATATAGTACTAGACAAAATAATTCCAGCCTCCTGTTGTATAGAACACTACCCAAAATAATTCCGGCCTCCTCTTGTATATAGTACTAGCCAAGATAATTCCACCCTCCTGTTTTATAGAACACTACCCAAAAAAATTCCGGCCTCCTCTTGTATATAGTACTAGCCAAGATAATTCCACCCTCCTTTTGTATAGAACACTTCCCAAAATAATTCCGGCCTCCTCTTGTATATAGTACTAGCCAAGATAATTCCACCCTCCTGTTGTATAGAACACTACCCAAAATAATTCCGGCCTCCTCTTGTATATAGTACAAGCCAAAATAATTCCACCCTCCTTTTGTATAGAACACTTCCCAAAATAATTCCGGCCTCCTCTTGTATATAGTACTAGACAAAATAATTCCATTCTCCTGTTGTATAGAACACTACCCCAAAAAATTCCGGCCTCCTCTTGTATATAGTACTAGCCAAGTTAATTCCACCCTCCTGTTGTATAGAACACTACCCAAAATAATTCCGGCCTCCTCTTGTATATAGTACTAGCCAAGATAATTCCACCCTCCTGTTGTATAGAACACTACCCCAAAAAATTCCGGCCTCCTCTTGTATATAGTACTAGCCAAGATAATTCCACCCTCCTGTTGTATAGAACACTACCCAAAATAATTCCGGCCTCCTCTTGTGTATAGTACTAGCCAAGATAATTCCACCCTCCTTTTGTATAGAACACTTCCCAAAATAATTCCGGCCGTCTCTTGTATATAGTACTAGACAAAATAATTCCAGCCTCCTGTTGTATAGAACACTACCCAAAATAATTCCGGCCTCCTCTTGTATATAGTACTAGCCAAGATAATTCCACCCTCCTTTTGTATAGAACACTTCCCAAAATAATTCCGACCGTCTCTTGTATATAGTACTAGACAAAATAATTCCAGCCTCCTGTTGTATAGAACACTACCCAAAATAATTCCGGCCTCCTCTTGTATATAGTACTAGCCAAGATAATTCCACCCTCCTGTTTTATAGAACACTACCCAAAAAAATTCCGGCCTCCTCTTGTATATAGTACTAGCCAAGATAATTCCACCCTCCTTTTGTATAGAACACTTCCCAAAATAATTCCGGCCTCCTCTTGTATATAGTACTAGACATAATAATTCCAGCCTCCTGTTGTATAGAACACTACACAAAATAATTCCGGCCTCCTCTTGTATATAGTACTAGCCAAGATAATTCCACCCTCCTGTTGTATAGAGCACTACCCAAAATAATTCCGGCCTCCTCTTGTATATAGTACTAGCCAAGATAATTCCAGCCTCCTGTTGTATATAGTACTAGCCAAGATAATTCCAGCCTCCTGTTGTATAGAACACTACCCATAATAATTCCGGCCTCCTCTTGTATATAGTACTAGCCACGATAATTCCAGCCTCCTATTGTATATAGTACTAGCCAAGATAATTCCACCCTCCTGTTGTATAGATCACTACCCAAAATAATTCCGGCCTCCTCTTGTATATAGTACTAGCCAAGATAATTCCAGCCTCCTGTTGTATATAGTACTAGCCAAGATAATTCCAGCCTCCTGTTGTATAGAACACTACCCACAATAATTCCGGCCTCCTCTTGTATATAGTACTAGCCACGATAATTCCAGCCTCCTATTGTATATAGTACTAGCCAAGATAATTCCACCCTCCTGTTGTATAGAACACTCCCCAAAATAATTCCGGCCTCCTCTTGTATATAGTACTAGCCAAGATAATTCCACCCTCCTGTTGTATAGAACACTACCCAAAATAATTCCGGCCTCCTCTTGTATATAGTACTAGCCAAGATAATTCCACCCTCCTGTTGTATAGAACACTACCCAAAATAATTCCAGCCTCCTATTGTATATAGTACTAGCCAAGATAATTCCACCCTCCTGTTGTATAGAACACTACCCAAAATAATTCCGGCCTCCTCTTGTATATAGTACTAGCCAAGATAATTCCACCCTCCTGTTGTATAGAACACTTCCCAAAATAATTCCGGCCTCCTCTTGTATATAGTACTAGCCAAGATAATTCCACCCTCCTGTTGTATAGAACACTACCCAAAATAATTCCGGCCTCCTCTTGTATATAGTACTAGCCAAGATAATTGCACCCTCCTGTTGTATAGAACACTACCCAAAATAATTCCGGCCTCCTCTTGTATATAGTACTAGCCAAGATAATTCCACCCTCCTGTTGTATAGAACACTACCCAAAATAATTCCGGCCTCCTCTTGTATATAGTACTAGCCAAGATAATTCCACCCTCCTGTTGTATAGAACACTACCCAAAATAATTCCGGCCTCCTCTTGTATATAGTACTAGCCAAGATAATTCCACCCTCCTGTTGTATAGAACACTACCCAAAATAATTCCGGCCTCCTCTTGTATATAGTACTAGCCAAGATAATTCCACCCTCCTGTTGTATAGAACACTTCCCAAAATAATTCCGGTCTCCTCTTGTATATAGTACTAGCCATAATTCCACCCTCCTGTTGTATAGAACACTACCCAAAATAATTCCGGCCTCCTCTTGTATATAGTACTAGCCAAGATAATTCCACCCTCCTGTTGTATAGAACACTACCCAAAATAATTCCGGCCTCCTCTTGTATATAGTACTAGCCAAGATAATTCCACCCTCCTGTTGTATAGAACACTACCCAAAATAATTCCGGCCTCCTCTTGTATATAGTACTAGCCAAGATAATTCCACCCTCCTATTCTACAGTGCACTAGTCAGAATTAAAGTCTTATATAAAGTGGTTGCTATTTATTAGCGATGCTTACTTCTCATTATAACTTATAAATACACATTTTTACTAAATAATAACCTAATTTAATGACCCTCTACTGAAATATACCTCAACTTCTAAATAAATGATTTATAATCATTGGGGGGTGGGTGGTTATAATTTTAGAATTCTACCCCTAAATAAAACCCCTATTAGTTTGGTTGTGTTTTAAAAAAAATGTTTTGTTTTTCATTTGAAATTTTCATAATTTTTTTGAAGATTTTCATAAAGGAAGATAGAGATTTCTGCTCTCAACCAATCGTAAGAAAATCCGATGAACCTTTGACGTACCATTGTTGCTGATTTTATTTATACGTATCAATTGTATGATTGCAGTGTTTTGGAATTCTATAATTTTACCACTTATGTGTAAATCCTGTTACACTGTGCCACTTCCGTAAACAGTGCCCACCAAACGAAAGCCGCAGAACGACCATCTTCCACAAGACACACTGTACGGAATTAGAATGTTTCAGTTTTGGCCGGGAAGGAATGACAAGCGGAATTTGATTAAAAATTCGTCACACATTTTGAACGCAATGTTATTAAGCCGCGGGTAATTACTGTAGAAAGTGCCACACATCAATCATTTACACAATCGCTGATTAGAAACATGATTAGAGTTGGGTTGGAATTTAAGGTTATGTTTGTATTTGTGTATGTTCCAAGTGCCGGATTGTTTCAGTGAGAACGACCACGAAGTAGACTCTTCAAGTCCCTAAGGAGAACTTTCATGGTCCCTGGATCTGACGGATGAAACCAAAACGTCTACGCTTTCAGACAACTCTGACTTTGTTTAGAAATTTCGTTACGAATTACAAAAACATAAAATAGGAATATTTTTATGTGAAAAATAAAGACGTTTTAAAAGAGTTATATAAATTTTCCATTAATTATTGCTTTTAAAAAAATATTTGAAATGTCATGAATAATAGATTTTATTACGTCAAATGAAAAAAATATTTATTTCACGAAAAATCCCATTACACCCATATTTTATTCCACTTTATAAATAAGGTGCGCTTATTTTGAGCGCTCCTCAAATTTTCTATTTTTGAGCGCTCCTTACATATTGTGTTGCCCAAGTTAATGTCTTCCCAGCTGTATTACAGCTAGAAACAACATTTTACGTAACAGACATTATCAGTTTCAAAATATTTTTAAATTACAACAATAGAGAAAAATTAAAAAATAATAGGCCTATCTAGAACTTTCTATTTTAGAACTTTAAGCTCTTTAAACTTTCTATGTAGAAACTTTGAACTTTTAAAACAATCTATGTAGAAAATTTGGGCTTTTAAACGTTCTATGAAGACACATAGAAATTTTAAAACCGTCTCTGTAGACCCTTTGAACTTTTAAAAATTTGTATGTAGAAACTTTGAGCTTTTAAGTCTTTCTATGTAGAAACTTTCACAATAAAAATATTGCAAAAACCTAAAAACCACAAAAATAACTAACAATACAAGTTACCCAATTTTAAACCCTTATGTACATTTTATAGAAGGTCAGTCTAGTTTTAAAAATTATTGAATTCTAGATTGTAATTTTGTAATAAGACCCTCTGATGATGAGGACATGGTCATCGAAATGTAAATAAGGGTTTAATCTTAAGGATCATAATTGTAACTTGTATTTATTTTTAGTATTTTTGTGGTGTTTGGGCTTTTACCAATATTTGTGTTGTCAAATATTGTACCACTGTGCTCTTGATATTATGTATAGAAACTTTCAGTTTTTAAAACTTTCTATGCAAAAGCATTTGAATTTTAACCTTTCTATGCAGAAGCACTGAGCTTTTAAAACCCTCCGTGTAGAAACTTTGAGCTTTTAAAACCTTCTGGTTTTTATCCAGAAGCATTGAGCTTTTAAAACCTTCTCTGTAGAAACTTTGAGCTTTTAAACCTTTCTGCATACAAACGTTGAACTATTAAAGCTTTCTGTGTAGAAATTATAAAATGTTAAAAGCTAACTACTCGGTTTTCCATTTTTTTATACGAGGAATTTGTTGCTTATAGGCCTATGTTTAGTTGGTTGATTTAAGGAAATCGAAAATTCAACCAATTCAATTTAAATTAATCTCCTTGATTGATTGAAGCAATAAAAATATTTTCTCAAGATCTTGTTACGAAAAATAAGTAATAAATGTAATAATGTAAATAAATTTCGTTTTTCGAACTGAAAGTAAAACACATTAATAATTTTCAATTCGAAGCCTAATTATTTTAATTTTATTCTTTGAAAAAAGATACTTTCAAATTTATATTCTTTAAAATTTAAACCTACAATAACTGTTGTTAAATTAAATAACATAAAATTAAATAAACAAATAATTATTATTTTAATGCGAAGTCTTTTCTGACGTGATTGTAAATGTTTATCGACTCACAAAATGCACATTTTGCGAAAAGTTGAATATTTTACACTCAGTGCTAGCCAAAAATTTTTGTCAGCCAAAAAATCCTCCTAAAATTGAACGTTTTCCAGACAAGACATTAAGTGCGAGACCCAACCTTTATCTTCATTAAGCTGTAATATATCCAAAACATAGACCTACGTAGTAACAAAGCAAGTTTCAATTTGTTTTTGAAAAAAAATAAAATAGTACAAAGTTAGATACAAGGAGAATATAATTAAGCCAACAGTCCGTATTGCCTCAGCGATAACATTTCTCTATGTGATTAGGAATTCCGCAAACTCAGAGAAAAAACCCCGCTCTGGTAGCCCATTGTCTTCACTGAGGACCTTTCCATCAACACCACAGTGAACATTGTTACAGTCTAATATCTTATTATCCTCAATTATACTACAATAAAACTTTAGTAAATATAAAATATTTTACCAGCTTAGGCTTAATGTGCACATTCAGACGCAAGCAGTTTCCATAGTGACCATTTGTTTTACCTCCTCAGCCCTCTATTATCCTGTGAGAGCGGCAAATTGACTACTACGCACACCGCCCTCCTCTATTGCCCCACTATCAAAATGTCCAAATACTTTCTAATGTTAAATAGACTATAATTTAAAAGTGCAAACCTTTATGTAAAATTACAATTAATTTATATTTTCGAGCTTTAAATATTTTTAATTAGTGAAGTCTCACAAATCATATGTTTAATACAGCGTGACAATTTAAGAAGTGTGATGTAAGTCTCCGATCAGCTGAATTTTTCAAGCCAAAGGCAGAATTTAGTTAACTAAAGCCCAAACGTATTTGTTTTCTTTCTTGTCTCAACTCATGATCGATTTATCTAACAATAAATTCTATTAGGCAAACAAATTCGTTTTATCAATTCTATTTTAGGGTTTATTTTCTTCCAAAAAAAGTTTTTGTTAATTTCTTAATTTCGTTGTTTCTAGTGTTAACATATTTTTGTAACGTTTCGTTGATTTAACAAAACTTTCATTTGTCTTTTCCGATTCCACTATTCAAGCTCTTTCAACCTTTAGGCTTAGCACCTATATTCCTACTCTTAATACAAATCACCTTCATTTTTAAGGAAATCATCTTTTTATGATAAAAGTTACGGGACCAAGATACCCATGTCCCATATTTTCCCCGCTGCCGTCAAATTGATCAGCTGAAGTGTGTCGTAGTGTGCGTTATAAGATGACTCAGTTATTCCACGAAAACATAATCTGCATTCCAGTTACTACACAATTCTTTTCTGTTGTATTGAGACGTGGCCTTAAAGCCAGGTGAAAAAAATTATAAGGTTTTGAAACAAGGACAGATACTATGATGTTAAAAACCACATAGACTATCGAAGAACGCACGAACTCGAGGCAAGACAGATGAATAAAGTAACTGAAGTTATTAACACCATAAAAGAAATGAAACTTAAATACTTCCGCCATTTTAGGCAAAACGAAAAATCAGCTTTTGAGTATAAAAATTCAAGACAGTATTGAAAGTAAACGAAGCCCAGGAAAAAAGAAAATCGTGGCTTAAAAACTAGCAAGTCAGAACAGATTCCAGGCAGTTGTGGGTAAAGTGAGGGATGGTGCTGATGGTTAACGGCGAGGAAAGTAAGGCACAATAAGAAGATCGTTTCTTCACAAACGATTTTTACTTGATAATGAAAATTGTATATGCAAAACTAATAGGGCTTAATATAGATAAACTAAATTTTAAAATGCATTAAATCAGATAAGTTTTATACATACAAAAGCAAGTAGGCTGAATATTTTTCAGAAAGGCATTAAGCTAAAACAGTTTTTCATTCAGCATACTTAGAAGTAAAAGTTGACATTCTAGTAACTTCATACTAGTTCTAAGGTAATTATAAACGACTTTTAAAACTGGCTGGGTAAGTAATAAAATGTCCCATCACCTGTAACCATCCTTAATGACTTCATTATCTTTAATAATACATACGTAATCTAAAGTGACGACAACCACAATATGTCTACCAGGTGTGCTAACCCTATTATTTCCCCTTGCGGTTTATCTTCTTACTTATCTATGGGGTGTTTTATTGCATCCCTTAAGCAAGAAAGAATATTTACAGGGGTTGAGGTGACCCTTCAAGTAACCGCGGCTATTTTATTCCCAATAAATTATCCAGAAATGGTCGATTTAATGTGATTCATGCTTTACTTGTCGGACTTACTTTTTTTACTGTTTTTAGAGAGTTTTTTGTGTGTTCAATGTGTTTTTCTGAACTCTTTGCACTTAAACAATAAATTTTTGTTTCACTCATTGTATTTTGGACTTTGTGAAAAGGTTTACCCCCTTTGTCTTTGTATGTTATCCCTCTGAGGATGGTTACTTGGTAACTGAAATGTACATAAGGGTAAAATAAAGAAAGTTTGTGGTGAAGAGGTTTTTGTGTATTTATTATTAAATTCAACCACAGTATATTCCTAATAAATAGTTGCCTAATAGCCTAGTATATTATTTTTAGTAGATTTCAATGATTGTTGGCTTAAGAAAAACTTTCTCTTTTACTATAATAATAATAATAATAATAATAATAATTAATCACACTCCCAGAGATTATTATTATTATTGTTGTTGTCGTGTATGGCAAATGCAATTAGGAGGGGATTTAAATATTGCCAAATGCATGAATTACAGCCTTGGCAATGTTAATGGCGCTATTCGAGTACAAAGTATCCATACTGCAGTAATTGTCTATTTTGAAGAGGGCATGAACAATGGAAGGGCAGCTGAAAAGTGCTTGGGGTCCAGTTGCATTAGAAGTCCAACCCTTTGGAGATCTGGCAACCTCCTATTATGGCAAATGTAATTATTATTACTATTAGTTAAAAGTAAGTATAGTAATTGGCAACGACGTATTTTTTCTAAGATGATCTATATTAAGTTACAGAAGAATGATATTAATATTAAGGAGGGCACTAAATAAATTGGAAACGTTTATACACCTTTTATTAAAAAACTTGAACATACTTAGTCATACACAATATCAAGAGCACAGTGGTACAATATATTACAATAAAAAAAAATATTGAAAAGAAGCCCAATACCACAAAAATAATCAAAAATAACAAATAAAACCAGTTACTTAGGATTAAACCCTTATGTACATTTCGATGATGTTTTGTAACAAGACCCTCTGATGATGATGACATGGTCATCGAAATGTACATAAGGGTTTAATCTTAAGTAACTTGTTTTATTTGTTATTTTTGATTATTTTTGTGGTATTGGGGTTCTTAACAATATTTTTTTATTGTAATACTTAGTCATAATTAACTTAATTATTTGAATTTTGGCGGTTCGTTCTACAATGGAAATGTTTTTAAATTTGTGTATCTAAAATCTATAAATATAATTTATTCCAGACTTGTAAGTGGTTGTAACTGTAGTAGTGGTTAGGGGTTTTCATGATTTTGTTGTAATTAAATATGTAATAGCTTATAATTCTTATAGTAATAATTTTTTTTTTTATTTTGGTTTTGACGTTACCCTTTTAGAACTTTATATAGCGTTTTATAATTATAAGAAATGTTACTGTAGCTATGTATATTTGTGAACTGTTGCCATTATTGTTGGTAATTATAATTGCGTACTTATTTATTGTAGGTCTAATGATGATAGCGAATCCGAAACGTATTGAAACGTTGCCTGAATTAATAAATAGTTGTGCTTGACTCGAAAGGCAACCGCTTTTATTTAGCAATAATAATAAAGATTAAGGAGAAGCAGTGTAGAGCTACCTTACTGAGCCTTGCTGGCCAGAATTAGCTTTTAACCCATCCATTATTACTCTGTGTTTAGAACTAGATAATCATTTTTACTGGCTGAGTCGACCTGAGAACTGAAAATGCACACAGAAATTCTAGCCGTCGTTCTCATTAGCATACCAGAGCTATAATTGTATGCACTTTTCTAAAGTTTGTCATTTCACCTTATTATTGACAATACGATATCATTTGCATTTTATAAACTAACATTTACAAAGCATTTCTAGGTGAGCAGTAATTTTGCGTGTGCTTTAATTTAACTCCTCCGGAATATCTGACTGTTGCGGATTTCGTATAAAGTTAGAAACCGATTTTCGAACGACCTCGGGTTGAGCTAGGACTTTGCAATTCGGCGTATAGATTAATTTCCGATGACAATACAATGAAAAAGTTTATAATTTCATATTGAAATTGTATTGCTTTATTTGAAATTGAGTTGTTGAAGAGAATAATATAAAATTTTGATTAATATATTTACTCTAGTGTAGCCTAGTTCAAATAATTTAATTTAATCGATTTTTCGCCCACTTTGCGATGCCCAAGCTGAAGTTTTGCATAGTCATGTATCTTAGTTACAAATTAATGAATCAATCATACAAAGTATACATTAATTAAATTATTTCAATTAATTTAGTCCAATCTTGTAATCGATTTTTGCCCATTTCTTATGTCTAATTTAGCTGAAGGTTTGCACAGGTCTTTCCGATAACAATTCTTGGATCAGTCCTACAAATAATGAAGTAAAAAGGGTACAATTAAAATAAATTAAAAGGAAAACATGTATAAAAACTGCTTTATTTGGATATGATTTTAAACATTTAAATAATATTTTCCTATTCTCCCTGAGGATTGTAATATTTTATGATTAAAACTAAAAGGCGAGGGTTCATATAATTACTCTCAATTTTCACAAATATTTATAAAATTTCAAACAAATAACTTTAAAAATAAAATATCTTTAAAAACCCTACACATTTTGTTTTAGGAGTAAACATGTCCAAATCCTGAGTAATAGAAATACACTATTTTACTCCAAATAAAAGCGGTTGAAAAAATTTGTATTTACTTTTAGTTGATATATTTTTATATTTGTAGTACTCAATTACTTTAGTGAAATGTTGTTGATATCTAGAAATTTAGATTATGTCTAAGTTACAAGTTGCTCAAGAAAAATTAATAGGTTTCTGCTCATGAACAATGTCACCATGTGTAATGGCTGGTACTATTACTGTTAAATATTCAGTAAAACTTATTGAACACAAGATATGATATTTGTACAATATTTAGATTTTTGCAAAACTTTCCAAAAAGACACTGAATATTAATAAAATTTATTGACTAAATCGGTTTTCTACCGTCTTAGTCGTCCTACAAAACTATTTCCCCATTTCACAATATCAGCCCTTTTTATTCAATTGATCTTAGGAACTCATTGTCATTTATGCGTCTAATCGTTCCTCCAATGGTTTCACTTAATTTTGTGCCGTTTAAAGTTCTTTCTATTTATGTCCTTAGCAAACAGTGCAGTTCATGCTTTTGCCACTTTCTTTCCCACTTTTTGGTCAAGTTTCATGCAGCATTTGTTTACAATTTACAGCTACATTTTAAATGTCACTAGTTTGTTGAGCTTGCTACATTATTCTTAGAGTTCAAATTTAATAATATTTCTTACATTGTAAAATATTGTTGATGATTAACATGTTATAGGCTATAACTAAATGTTAATGGGACAATATTCGTGAGATCCTACGAACTGCACCTGCCAGTAGTAGACATAAAGGAAGGAGACACGGTACCAGGAAACTATAGGATATAGGCTTACTGTAAAAACGCTAATATATTATCCTTAAAAATTCAACCATTAAAATTATAACTTAAAACTAAATATCCGGCTATTTCAAAAGTATCTTTTGGACTAAGACACAGTTATTATGCAAAACCTGTAGGCTAATATATATATATATATATATATATATATATATATATATATTTAAAACAAAATAGGTTATTCAAATACAATAATATTTATTAATTTATATTCACTTATAAATGAATATAAATTAATAAATTGTATTGTATTTGAATTACATATGTTGTTTTAAATTATTACACAAGAAAACGTATTATATATATATATATATATATATATATATATATATATATATATATATATATATATATATTATAACATAACGTATGAGGCTAAAGAATAAATTCAGTTTATATCCAAAAAAGAAAAATAGTCGGAAGAAATAGTAAGCAAAGTGACAAGAATAGTTACTGAAAATACAGACAAAGTACTTAACCATTGTTTTATTTCAAGAAGTCATAGAAGGGCTCTGGGAAACTTTGACAAATAAGGGTCCAACTATTTCAAGATAGGACTTTCCAAGGACCAAAATTCCTGGGTTATAATAACACTGTACCGATAGGGAAGGCTCTTTGTAGATGGGTATGGGGATAACCAAATTAAGTAAAATACGTGAGATGGGGAGAGATGATGCGAGATTGGAAAAGGAAGTGATCGGGGAGTCTTGGAAGAACTTCAGAAGAGGGCAGACTTTTGGGGGGGGGGGCAAGTGTCAGCGATGTTGATAAGGGGTAAATTTTGTTTAATGGAATTAGGGAATTGTAATTTTTTGTATGTGTATAATTGTATGTGTAATTTAAAAATTGCGTCGTAAATAATTTAATAAAGAATTAGGTAAAAAGGTTAGTTATGTGAAAGTGCATCGAAGTAGTATCAACGGTCAATATCCCAGGAACTCAACAAACAATCAGTATTTTCTTTTTACATTAAAAATTGCCAACAGAGCTTTGTAAACAATAAATTCAGAGCAATTTTAAATTCATTAGTAGAAAATAATAATCTAGATTTTTTTCACCACGTTATAAAGATTCGTAATAACGATCCCAGAGATAAAGCAATTAACATTTTTATTATTAAACTTTATTCTAATAAATTAAAGCCTCAAGCGTCCCCTTTTTTATTGTAATTGTAATAATAATAAAGGAATCAATCTTGTCACTAAATAGTCCAATGTTAAGGTAAATGGGAATGATGTGTATTAATTACATGTCAAGAATAAATGCGTGATGTTAAAATTGATATTGGTGTTAATTAATTAGAAACCTGAAGGTGAGACAAAAGAGTAGTTAGGTAATTAAATATATAACCTAAGGAAAAGTTATATTTTAAATAAATTTGGTTATAATATATATATATATATATATATATATATATATATATATATATATATATATATTAAAACAACATAGGTTATTCAAATACAAGAATATTTATTAATTTATATCCAAAGCTTTTATGTATTTGAATAACCTATGTTGTTTTAAATTATTAAACAAGAAAACGTATTATATATATATATATATATATATATATATATATATATATATATATCTGTGTGTGTGTGTGTGTGTGTGTGTGTGTATGTGTGTGTGTGTGTGTGTGTGCGCGCGCGCGCTTAGACCGGTAGTCCCTGTGGAAAACACAACTTTATGTAACTGAAATTACACAAATGACCATATAGAATGGCCAAGAGATTATTACTTGAATATTGACCATGGGAATCAGAGGTTAGTATGAAGGAACACATTTCATATGTACGTTTAGTGACATTTAGGCTTTTAAATATTGTAAACGACGTAATTGAGCTATGTAACAAAAACGTATTGGAATGAAACTGACATTTATCAAGGGGGCGTAAACGGAAGGATTAGAAGTGAAAACATTTGATAGGAGCATATTTGTTATTACTTTTTCTGTCTTTCCTAACATTACAGTATTTTCCGATGTTGACGCGTTTCGGAATTACTCCATTTTCAAAATTTAAATAGTACTTAAGTAGAGTAGACCCCTACCATTAAGGTTTTGATAATGGAGTTATTGCGAATCGTGTCACAAAGGAAAATACTTTAATGTTATAAAAGGCTGAAAAATATACTAAAACATATACAAATATATCTAGCAGAAGTGAAAATGAGTATAGTAAGTGTTTCATTTGATAAGAGCTCTAAAACTCACTTTTTTTCAAAAATATATTTATAAGACGAGTTTTTGTAAGGGTTTGGAAAAAGGTTAAAATTATAGCTATGTGGGGCAAGCTATGTGTAATCATAATTTGCGAATATGATCTAGCTAATAAATAAACGTTTTAACCTGATACATAGAGAAGGATCGTAGAAATACATGTAAAGGATCGTACATTTCAAGTAGAATCTATAGAGATAACTGGTAGGTTACACTCAAGTTAGAAAGAAGGCAGGAAGAGAAAATTTCAGTGGAATACAGGTTCAAAAAAGAAAAGGCCGTAGTGACCCTCTGGTTCTGAAAAAGTTGGAAACTTATTTGATTATATAGTTTGTTTTAATCTCACTACCTTACACACAATTTCGGAAACGCCCTCTGCGTCAAATACGAAGCGGGTCATACGCCGCGAGTAGCTTCGGAAATCTACCCAAACTTAGAATAAACTTTAATTATTCGCCACAATGGTTTTGCCTTTGTATATCAATGTGATGAAGTGTATGGAAAAACAAAAAGAAGATAAATACGAAAAGAAGGAAATGGTAAAATAATACCAACCTTAAAAACTTTAAAATCCTCTCGAAAATATTTTTGTATTTAATGGATTGTTTAAAGACTATCAATCAGTGTGTAAGACGATTATGACCTATGAGGGACAAGAAAGGCATGCGAACAAAATATATTAATAAAGTTATAATAAATAATAAAGTATAATAAGGTTTTACTAATAATAAAACTTTCTGACATCGAATATAGAGAAGGATCATAACAGCAAATTTGCAAGAAGAATGTATAGAGACAAGTGGGAGGTAAAACTCAAGTAAAAAGAAGGCAAGAAGAGGAAATTTCAGTTGAACACAGGTTCAGAAAGAATAGAATAATAGCATTCTCGTTTTGAAAACATTTGACACTTATTTGATCATATAGACTGGATAGTTTAACTGAACTTTGGGTTTTGTCTCGTTCTCTGTATATCTGCTATCCGGCCGTCCGAAGATACGTCATTAGCTTATCCTAGTTTACAAAACCACTACCCCCTAAAGGTAGTTGAAATATTTCCTCTATACAAGGGCAAGAAATACAAGAACCCCCGTGGACTGATTACATGACCCCCTGATGCCATTTTTAACAATTAAGCCTCGGTGCCCGTCAGTGGTCCTGGACCGAACCCCCACTCTTGGCAAGTTGATTGAGAGATTACGTCAGCGTGTCTACCCTCCACGCTTACCAGACGTACGCCTTTATGTACGAGAACGGGGTAACTTCTGACGTTTCAATTCATTCCATTATCAACCACTCCACTACCTTAACTTTTTTATTAACTTCTTTCTTTTGAACTTATTTTTATTCATAACAAGAAAGATTAACTTGGTTGCTAATAACCATCTCAATCTACAAGAAATACTACATAATAGTCGTTTACATGTTTATCTGTATTTTTTCTTAATAATATAGATAATTAATTTCTTGAAGTAAAGAGAAATGAAAAACGAAAGTAAATATTCAGGTCACAATATCCCTTAACGTAACTTTTACTTTCCCAATAGAAGCTAGATAAGAAGTTGCGCACAATGGGCGTTCGGCTGTGTTCAATTTGTTCTACAACGAAAGCACCGAAGCAACACACAACAGACGATTACCAGGAATAAATCGTATCAGTTACTAGATTAAAACGAAAACATTTTAAAAAAAACGAAAAGAACAACAACGATCTAAAACGCCTCCTTACCCGTCAAACAACTAAACAAGCTTCGGTCTTCAAATATACGAGCACCGAGCACAGATAGGGCAAAGAGATTACAAGCAGAAGAAGAATAAGAAAACAAAGAGACTACAATTTAATTGTGAACAGGTCTTTAGCGGCAAATGGAAACTGATTTATGGCGGAATATACGGAGTCACGACTGAGCACGCCCCGTTCACACAATCCCCGCTACGATAATTGATAGTTAGAGCCTACTAAACCATTCCGGCTCGAAATACAATTAATAAAACGTGATTTGAAATTAGACTTTATCTGGGCAGACTGTCTAACAGTCGACGGTGCTTATTGGTTGTGTCCGAAATGTTTCCCTTTATATCAACAACGCCGACCAGGCCTTGGTAGGATGTATTTAATTCAATATACAAGTTTCCGCAGAAGCCTTGCAAACTGGAAACTGTTATTTTTGAACACTTAGTGGCGATGTCTTAAAACAATGAACCATTTTCAGTACATAACGTAAATGACAGTGGTTGACAAGAGCTCTACAAGTAGTCGACCTTCTGCTTAACTGTACCATATCAAATGCTTGTGTCCTACAGCAATTGCCATCTTCATCACACCTCTCTACCTCCTCAGTGATAGCACTATGACTCTCTTTTTCTAACAAATATAAAGCCTATCTAGAACCACTTTTTTTGTATTCTAGTTTCATGACATACCCAACTCTGTCAGATTTAACCGATATTTATTTTACCTAGAACCAATAGTCTGAAGCATTTCTCTTTCCTGGTTCTTTTTCAGCCTTCTGATTATACAAAGGCCTAAATATCATTCGGAGACGTGTAGAACTAACCTTTTGAAGACAATTTTCTATAAACATTTTAATAAAAACTAGAAACAATCTATATTGCATATAAGAAACTCCGAATCCCAAAACCTACACATTGTAAGCACATTGAATAGACGGAAGGTCTGTACAAAGCTTATACTAGTACTTTGAATAAGCTTCGGGCGATGTATCTATAGAGAGGCGTCGGAGAGGAAAGATGTATAATACACTGTTACTGACCTCAGTAGCTACACATTGTAAGCACATTGAATAGACGGAAGGTTTGTACAAAGCTTATACTAGTAAACTTTGAATAAGCTTCGGGCGATGTATCTATAGAGAGGCGTCGGAGAGGAAAGATGTATAATACACTGTTACTGACCTCAGTAGCTACACATTGTAAGCACATTGAATAGACGGAAGGTTTGTACAAAGCTTATACTAATAAACTTTGAATAAGCTTCGGGCGATGTATCTATAGAGAGGCGTCGGAGAGGAAAGATGTATAATACACTGTTACTGACCTCAGTAGCTACACATTGTAAGCACATTGAATAGACGGAAGGTTTGTACAAAGCTTATACTAGTAAACTTTGAATAAGCTTCGGGCGATGTATCTATAGAGAGGCGTCAGAGAGGAAAGATGTATAATACACTGTTACTGACCTCAGTAGCTACACATTGTAAGCACATTGAATAGACGGAAGGTTTGTACAAAGCTTATACTAGTAAACTTTGAATAAGCTTCGGGCGATATATCTATAGAGAGGCGTCGGAGAGGAAAGATGTATAATACACTGTTACTGACCTCAGTAGCTACACATTGTAAGCACATTGAATAGACGGAAGGTTTGTACAAAGCTTATACTAGTAAACTTTGAATAAGCTTCGGGCGATGTATCTATAGAGAGGCGTCGGAGAGGAAAGATGTATAATACACTGTTACTGACCTCAGTAGCTACACATTGTAAGCACATTGAATAGACGGAAGGTTTGTACAAAGCTTATACTAGTAAACTTTGAATAAGCTTCGGGCGATGTATCTATAGAGAGGCGTCGGAGAGGAAAGATGTATAATACACTGTTACTGACCTCAGTAGCTACACATTGTAAGTACATTGAATAGACGGAAGGTTTGTACAAAGCTTATACTAGTAAACTTTGAACAAGCTTCGGGCGATGTATCTATAGAGAGGCGTCGGAGAGGAAAGATGTATAATACACTGTTACTGACCTCAGTAGCTACACATTGTAAGCACATTGAATAGACGGAAGGTTTGTACAAAGCTTATACTAGTAAACTTTGAATAAGCTTCGGGCGATGTATCTATAGAGAGGCGTCGGAGAGGAAAGATGTATAATACACTGTTACTGACCTCAGTAGCTACACATTGTAAGCACATTGAATAGACGGAAGGTTTGTACAAAGCTTATACTAGTAAACTTTGAATAAGCTTCGGGCGATGTATCTATAGAGAGGCGTCGGAGAAGAAAGATGTATAATACACTGTTACTGACCTCAGTAGCTACACATTGTAAGCACATTGAATAGACGGAAGGTTTGTACAAAGCTTATACTAGTAAACTTTGAATAAGCTTCGGGCGATGTATCTATAGAGAGGCGTCGGAGAGGAAAGATGTATAATACACTGTTACTGACCTCAGTAGCTACACATTGTAAGCACATTGAATAGACGGAAGGTTTGTACAAAGCTTATACTAGTAAACTTTGAATAAGCTTCGGGCGATGTATCTATAGAGAGGCGTCGGAGAGGAAAGATGTATAATACACTGTTACTGACCTCAGTAGCTACACATTGTAAGCACATTGAATAGACGGAAGGTTTGTACAAAGCTTATACTAGTAAACTTTGAATAAGCTTCGGGCGATGTATCTATAGAGAGGCGTCGGAGAGGAAAGATGTATAATACACTGTTACTGACCTCAGTAGCTACACATTGTAAGCACATTGAATAGACGGAAGGTTTGTACAAAGCTTATACTAGTAAACTTTGAATAAGCTTCGGGCGATGTATCTATAGAGAGGCGTCGGAGAGGAAAGATGTATAATACACTGTTACTGACCTCAGTAGCTACACATTGTAAGCACATTGAATAGACGGAAGGTTTGTACAAAGCTTATACTAGTAAACTTTGAACAAGCTTCGTGGCGATGTATCTATAGAGAGGCGTCGGAGAGGAAAGATGTATAATACACTGTTACTGACCTCAGTAGCTACACATTGTAAGCACATTGAATAGACGGAAGGTTTGTACAAAGCTTATACTAGTAAACTTTGAACAAGCTTCGGGCTATGTATCTATAGAGAGGCGTCGGAGAGGAAAGATGTATAATACACTGTTACTGACCTCAGTAGCTACACATTGTAAGCACATTGAATAGACGGAAGGTTTGTACAAAGCTTATACTAGTAAACTTTGAACAAGCTTCGGGCGATGTATCTATAGAGAGGCGTCGGAGAGGAAAGATGTATAATACACTGTTACTGACCTCAGTAGCTACACATTGTAAGCACATTGAATAGACGGAAGGTTTGTACAAAGCTTATACTAGTAAACTTTGAACAAGCTTCGGGCGATGTATCTATAGAGAGGCGTCGGAGAGGAAAGATGTATAATACACTGTTACTGACCTCAGTAGCTACACATTGTAAGCACATTGAATAGACGGAAGGTTTGTACAAAGCTTATACTAGTAAACTTTGAACAAGCTTCGGGCGATGTATCTATAGAGAGGCGTCGGAGAGGAAAGATGTATAATACACTGTTACTGACCTCAGTAGCTACACATTGTAAGCACATTGAATAGACGGAAGGTTTGTACAAAGCTTATACTAGTAAACTTTGAATAAGCTTCGGGCGATGTATCTATAGAGAGGCGTCGGAGAGGAAAGATGTATAATACACTGTTACTGACCTCAGTAGCTACACATTGTAAGCACATTGAATAGACGGAAGGTTTGTACAAAGCTTATACTAGTAAACTTTGAATAAGCTTCGGGCGATGTATCTATAGAGAGGCGTCGGAGAGGAAAGATGTATAATACACTGTTACTGACCTCAGTAGCTACACATTGTAAGCACATTGAATAGACGGAAGGTCTGTACAAAGCTTATACTAGTAAACTTTGAATAAGCTTCGGGCGATGTATCTATAGAGAGGCGTCGGAGAGGAAAGATGTATAATACACTGTTACTGACCTCAGTAGCTACACATTGTAAGCACATTGAATAGACGGAAGGTCTGTACAAAGCTTATACTAGTAAACTTTGAATAAGCTTCGGGCGATGTATCTATAGAGAGGCGTCGGAGAGGAAAGATGTATAATACACTGTTACTGACCTCAGTAGCTACACATTGTAAGCACATTGAATAGACGGAAGGTTTTTACAAAGCTTATACTAGTAAACTTTGAATAAGCTTCGGGCGATGTATCTATAGAGAGGCGTCGGAGAGGAAAGATGTATAATACACTGTTACTGACCTCAGTAGCTACACATTGTAAGCACATTGAATAGACGGAAGGTTTGTACAAAGCTTATACTAGTAAACTTTGAACAAGCTTCGGGCGATGTATCTATAGAGAGGCGTCGGAGAGGAAAGATGTATAATACACTGTTACTGACCTCAGTAGCTACACATTGTAAGCACATTGAATAGACGGAAGGTTTGTACAAAGCTTATACTAGTAAACTTTGAATAAGCTTCGGGCGATGTATCTATAGAGAGGCGTCGGAGAGGAAAGATGTATAATACACTGTTACTGACCTCAGTAGCTACACATTGTAAGCACATTGAATAGACGGAAGGTTTGTACAAAGCTTATACTAGTAAACTTTGAACAAGCTTCGGGCGATGTATCTATAGAGAGGCGTCGGAGAGGAAAGATGTATAATACACTGTTACTGACCTCAGTAGCTACACATTGTAAGCACATTGAATAGACGGAAGGTTTGTACAAAGCTTATACTAGTAAACTTTGAACAAGCTTCGGGCTATGTATCTATAGAGAGGCGTCGGAGAGGAAAGATGTATAATACACTGTTACTGACCTCAGTAGCTACACATTGTAAGCACATTGAATAGACGGAAGGTTTGTACAAAGCTTATACCAGTAAACTTTGAACAAGCTTCGGGCGATGTATCTATAGAGAGGCGTCGGAGAGAAAAGATGTATAATACACTGTTACTGACCTCAGTAGCTACACATTGTAAGCACATTGAATAGACGGAAGGTTTGTACAAAGCTTATACTAGTAAACTTTGAACAAGCTTCGGGCGATGTATCTATAGAGAGGCGTCGGAGAGGAAAGATGTATAATACACTGTTACTGACCTCAGTAGCTACACATTGTAAGCACATTGAATAGACGGAAGGTTTGTACAAAGCTTATACTAGTAAACTTTGAATAAGCTTCGGGCTATGTATCTATAGAGAGGCGTCGGAGAGGAAAGATGTATAATACACTGTTACTGACCTCAGTAGCTACACATTGTAAGCACATTGAATAGACGGAAGGTTTGTACAAAGCTTATACTAGTAAACTTTGAACAAGCTTCGGGCGATGTATCTATAGAGAGGCGTCGGAGAGGAAAGATGTATAATACACTGTTACTGACCTCAGTAGCTACACATTGTAAGCACATTGAATAGACGGAAGGTTTGTACAAAGCTTATACTAGTAAACTTTGAACAAGCTTCGGGCTATGTATCTATAGAGAGGCGTCGGAGAGGAAAGATGTATAATACACTGTTACTGACCTCAGTAGCTACACATTGTAAGCACATTGAATAGACGGAAGGTTTGTACAAAGCTTATACTAGTAAACTTTGAATAAGCTTCGGGCGATGTATCTATAGAGAGGCGTCGGAGAGGAAAGATGTATAATACACTGTTACTGACCTCAGTAGCTACACATTGTAAGCACATTGAATAGACGGAAGGTTTGTACAAAGCTTATACTAGTAAACTTTGAATAAGCTTCGGGCGATGTATCTATAGAGAGGCGTCGGAGAGGAAAGATGTATAATACACTGTTACTGACCTCAGTAGCTACACAT
Organism: Prosapia bicincta; assembly: GCA_036971475.1. Lineage (NCBI taxonomy): Eukaryota > Metazoa > Arthropoda > Insecta > Hemiptera > Cercopidae > Prosapia > Prosapia bicincta. The sequence goes on along the minus strand of JBAIZL010000007.1, from coordinate 51,050,321 downwards.
TGTAAGCACATTGAATAGACGGAAGGTTTGTACAAAGCTTATACTAGTAAACTTTGAACAAGCTTCGGGCGATGAATCTATAGAGAGGCGTCGGAGAGGAAAGATGTATAATACACTGTTACTGACCTCAGTAGCTACACATTGTAAGCACATTGAATAGACGGAAGGTTTGTACAAAGCTTATACTAGTAAACTTTGAATAAGCTTCGGGCGATGTATCTATAGAGAGGCGTCGGAGAGGAAAGATGTATAATACACTGTTACTGACCTCAGTAGCTACACATTGTAAGCACATTGAATAGACGGAAGGTTTGTACAAAGCTTATACTAGTAAACTTTGAACAAGCTTCGGGCTATGTATCTATAGAGAGGCGTCGGAGAGGAAAGATGTATAGAACAGATTGGGAAATTTATTGTCAAAGAATTTTTACAAAGAAAACATTACAAATTTAGAAAAAATGAGAAAATTACAATTTACTTAATACAAAGAATAACTTATTTTAATAGGGAGGCTGCTTTCGCTTCTCTGCGTCGTTGCCGTCGCCATGCCCGCTGCTTGTTGCGCCACCGGCGTTTAGACCTGAGCTGCTTTTCCTCGTCGTCCATCATGTCTTGTTCATAGAGCTGGATGTGGCCTACTGCGAAGTTTTTGTCCGGGATGCAGACTCCCGGAGCTAGGACGAGCTCAGTTATTTCCTTAAACGATGTACCGAGCTCGTCGCGCGGGATCAGCTCAAGACACGTGTCGTCGGCTTCTTCGGAGTCCCAGAAGAAGTACTTCCTCTTCAACTCCTCCACACGTGCCGGCTTGGTCTTCGGCCGACGGCGGCGACGCCACACTCTCTCCCAGCCGGTAGCCACAGCAGCGGGATCCTCCCTGTACTCCGTGTTGCGGTACTTCCTCTTACGAGGGGGAGCAGCCTTCTTTGATACCGCAAGAGTATCCGGCGGCGACGACGACGACGACGCAGCCTCTTTGCTGTCCGCAGGTGTTGGCGGCAGCACCTTGGGGGAGACTGGAGGTCCCTGTTACTGACCTCAGTAGCAGATCTAGAAAAATATTTTGGGGAGGGATGGTGAGAGGGGAGGAAAGGGCCACCTGTTTTGAAAATATTTAGGAGATATAATAGATATAGTGTAAACTCTAAGAGTCTTCTATCCGAGGGAAATAGTTATAGGCCTGCTATGTGATATTACACACGCATTATTTAGCCCCATTTACCATATATTTACAATGTAAACATCCTATTTATTACATTGTGGGGGGCCCTATTTATTAATGATTACAGTATGGGATTAAAGTGATTAATACAGTTTTGTTACCATATTCTACTAATTATTAAGTAGATTTAAATGGGGGACGATCGCAGACACCGGGAATGGCATTTTAGTTTACATTTATAGTGTTATTTTATAGTTTAAAAATTTCACATTCCCATATTTTGGGAGGGGCTTGAGCCCCCCTCTTAAATCCGCTACTGACTGACCTAGAGGAGGATTAGGAAGAATTGAATTCAGTTTAATAGGTTACAATAGTTTCCTCCCTCGATCTTAATCCACAAACTCACCAACAACTCGGGAGGCTAAACTCTCGCGAATCTTCTTCAACGCACATGTGTACCAAGTTAAACGCAATGCTGCGATATAGTAATTCAGGATCGATTACTTTTAAAATAGTGCTTGGTTTCCCATGTGCTACTTGGAAAATAATTATATGTAAAAGAACAGGAACAGGAAGAATCTGGCGAGACATAAACGCTTCAACGAAAATCCTAATGACAGATTTTGCAGGAACCTTCCTGGAGTCTGCTAATAGTTCCTAATAGACTCCTGTTCCTTATGCAAGCTTTCAAGGTCTAAAGGGGTAGGTTATGCCTCCCTAGGACCAAGTTCCCAGTCTGGAGTTCAGGCCCTTAGGTAAGGCCAACCGAAAGATAAATGTCCGATTTCACTACCTGGACCGAACTAATCAGACAGGGTATTGAGGTACTGAAACACGGCCGTTTGGAAGGTTCTACTTGTCCCGGAGTAGTTCTGGAAGAGCGTCCGGACAGCTGTCACTGGGTGAGTTCGTCTCATCCCAGCGGCGGGCCGTTGACCAGTCAAGGCCTTACAGTAGGGTCGAAAGACTCCTGCATACTGGTACAAAGGGTCGTGAGACCAAGCCTGACGCTAGTCACCCGGACGGGAGTCACTAGTTTGGATTCGTGGAGGTAGTGGTCTTATTACCTGGAAGGTAGAACTCCCAACAGCAACGCTAACAAATGTGTTCTTTGGCAAGGGAGATAAGAGCCGAGAGGCTAGGTTCTTTCTTGCTAAACTCTTCACTTTACACCATCTTACTTTCTTCAAACGTTTTCTCACAGCACAACAGCAAACTGTTCCTTATGCTAGGGGTACGACATCCCATCTAGTCTGGAAATCGCCGTAAGTCCCAGCCGGGGACTGGAGGGCTAGACAAACTGTAGTGGCCCCGTTAGTCGCGTGCAAGGTGTGGGACCACGGACCCGCGACCATTCTAGGCCTCGGGGCTTGATTGCCAAACATAGTACCACGGGTCATGTACTCAGCCCACGGAGGTCTGTCCTCCGGGTACATGGATTGAGGAAAGGTTTCGTGGGGGTAGTGGTATCACATACTTCTGTAGACTCTCCGTATCTCTCTAAGTTGAGTATTTTCGGGAGGAAGATTAAAGTCGCGAGACTAGGCATCCTCCTGCCACTCTTCTCTTTTTTTCTATCATCTTCTTCTTCTTCCATATACGTACACATTAGCACACTGTTCCTTATGCTAATAGATGTGTATATTACAGATATGTTCTCAGTAAGTTTATTGAGAGAGTGCCATGCACTTCATCTTCTGATGTTACTACGAAGTACGAAAAGACTGTATAATGGTGCTTGGCCATCACGTCCTAAAAGGAACGCTTAGGTTCCAAATTGATCATACGAAATAGGTTGTTCACGGTTTTAGAAGATAGTTGCAGGAACTGAATGAACAAAATATCACAGAGTGTCATTTCAACAACACTTACTGTCTTACAGATGTGTTACCGAAGTACACTAATCAACAAACTATTTCTGTAAACTGCTAAGGCAGGACGGAGCGTGGTTCCAGGCCAGCGAGACGTTCCTGTTCCGAGCGATCCTTCGCTGACTCCTTTTATTATCTAGATCCCTCCTCGACCCGTTGCAACTAATTGAAATACGACTTGCAGTTCAGTATTGGAAGGAAAATAAATATCGCGTCGGTTTGTTTTCCTCTGCGAGAGGAATATTATTTGTTCTGAAAGATTCCGACATTCGGCGGAGAGAATGGATTCGTTCGTGACTGAGCTTTGTATAGTCCTAGCCAAAGCAAAGTGTACTGTCTCGCCTAGTTTGCCAATTGGTCTTCGATCTCAAGAAAGCGTCGGATTTGTATCAACTTTGTTAATTTTTCCGTAAATTTGTTCATTTTGAAGGCAATCTATGTAAATAAATTTGCATCATCAATTTTAGGTACGCTTATTTTATTTCTATGTTCAGTAATTGTAAAAAGTATCAGAAAAATCGAGACCAACTTAAATTAATATGTTCTTCATAATTTGTCTTATGTTAAAATACGTTTTTAATCATTTATATTTTTTCGGAAGTTCTTGTGGTGTGTACACATTTGTTTTCCCTAAGTAAAGACTTATTAACCTTTTCCCAGTACCAAAGGATGTTCGCCTTCCCTTAGTAGCCATTGTGTTTGAACGTCCTAAAAACAAACAAACTAACCAATAGGGAATGCATAGACCCCTATAGGTGCTTGAAGCATTTTTTAAAATCTAAAACGCAATGCAGAACCCTACTTAGTTTATTTTCAGTCTGGACATTGTCGACGTTTTAAAAATCTAGTTTTACAAATTTTGAAACTTTTAGCTAATATTACCTTTAGTTTTAGTTTCTTGCTATGCTTAGTAAAAAATTAACTTATTGACAAAAAGCAATATGGAGTTCTCTTGCTTAATATATTACTTATTAGCTTGTAACAATTCTTAGACACAAATATTTCTGTGTGATAGTTGAAATCAAACTGAATGGAGATTGCTCTATTAGAAATATCTAGAAAGGTAAAAACAAAAGCAAGATACTAAAAACAATATGAGGAATTTCTAATGCTGCTATTGTGATTCAAAATTCACGATTTTATATCGAATTTAAAAACCTTCAACACTTAAAATTCTAATTTTGAAATTTAAAAAATACTATATTGAAAATAGCGTTTACTTTACATTAATAGCCTGCATTTAATATAATATTCACTGATTTTCAGTTACTATCGGCATCGTAATGCTTTACGGTAGAATGGAAGTTTGTCATATTTGATCTGCAATAGTCCATCCATGTGTACATAATAAATTATACTTAATATCAATGTTTGAAAATATAATTATTAAGTTGATGAATACATTTATAGGTAAATTCTATATATTATATTTATTAGATTATATTATATTTTTATTATATATATTTATTAGATTAAAATTAAAAAATTGCAAATTACATTGTTAGATTAAATTTTTAAAAGCAAGATTAATAAAGCAAACTGTCTTTAACAAAAGTTAGAAATTTTGTGTTATCTTTTATATTACTTATCAATATCAATTAATTAATGTTTCTATTTTGCGCGCTACTAGACTGTACCTGGGGGCGTGACCGATCATGGCGGGGTTAATGTGTTTGATTTACAATTAATATTAACTATTTAAAAACATTAATAGGTTAGAGTCGTGCCTGAGATAAGTAAATCCGGCAATGCTGGAGGCTCTATCAGTGATTGTGCCTTTCCATCGGCCGCCTTTTGGAAATCGAAAACATTCATCCACCCATCACGAAATTGGAATATCGTGTTTAGGAAAACCTGCTTCCAATTGTTTGCAGAATATTTCATTAAGAAAAATACACCACTTTTACAAAAAGTACACAGAAATGTAATTGTCAGTAATGTACCTTATCTAGTACTATGATTAAGCACATCTTGTTGGTTACAATGAAAATATTGGAAAGAACCCCAATACCACAAAAATAATCAAAAATAACAAATAAAACAAGTTACTTAAGATTAAACCCTTATGTACATTTCGATGATGTCATCATCATCAGAGGTCTTACACTCTAGACGTCATCACTCTAGTTTGTAACTTCTTGTTTTCCAGATTGTAATTTTGTAATAAGACTCTCTCATAAGGGTTTAATCATTAGTATCTTGTTTTATTTGTTATTTTTGATTATTTTTGTGGTATTGGGGTTCTTTCCAAAATTTTCATTGTACTATATTGTACCACTGTGCTCTTGATATTGTGTAACATCTTGTTAATATTATATGTGATTTATTATTATTTAATCATATGTAATTAAATTTAAATTTGATTGTGACATGTTAATTTATATGATTCAAAAACAGGTAAATTGATATATTTTGTTTAAATTTCCTTAGAGAATGATTTCTTTGATATTGAAACGTGCAATTTTCTATGTTAATTAGGACTATTCTTGTTTAAATGATAATACTACGCGTATATAGATAGGTCTATATGTTATTAATAAACGTATATAAATATAAGTGGGAGATATAGCAAGATACCTGACCAGCCGATGCGCAGTAGCCTATTTGACATTTATAGTGGTAGGGGAGCCGGCAAACTTGCTACTCGTGTTGATACGCCACAACTGTGTCTAGTTCAACACTATGAGAGATGCGAAAGAAGGGGAGACATTTACTTAGCCTTCCCCCTCCATTTATCATCTAACTCCCCTCCTGCGCGTTTCACGTGTCTTGCTATATCTCGTGAGTTATACATTAATTTATATCCTAATTATTATAATTTAATTAATAAAGTAAATCTTTAATTTCGCTTAAAGATGAACAAAATTATAACTATGCTGATATAACTAGTTATTCCGAAAAGAATTTACCTAAATGTCTTATCGTTTGCAATGCCGTGCATCATGGGGGCAGTCTTTATCTACTTCATCATATCGGAAACGACGGGCAAGAATTTTTTTTGAAAATTCAGAAAGAATTTAGCAAAGCGAAAGAAAAAGGCGATGAAGAATTAACCAAAGATAAAAATGTTACTCAGTCAAGTACTGAAGTAGATTCTACCAGAAAGAAATTCAAAGTGAAGAGTTCAGTATTGAGAGATTTATTATGGTACACATATTTTGCAGTAAATATTTCGAAATATTATTAGACAATTAATTTAAGTTTCTAAAGTTTAATATAGGTTTATTAGGTCTATTTATTGTAATCTATAAAACTACTGTACATATAAATAATGCAATCTATAAGATCTGTTATACCTAATATTATCCAGCTAAACTCCAGTGACTTCGTTCACCGATAGATGGCGTTATTGGTTGAAGCTTTATTGTTTTAAATCTCCCATTGCGTTTGATTGTTATACATTCTTTAATACATTAGCAATATATGTAAAGACGGTTTATTGTAATTCTAACAATATTTTTAGTTTCACTGTATAGATAACCTATTTATGACTCCTACGTAACACCATGATCATTCAATACGTGAGAAACATGTATTTACTAAGTCGATTCCAAGTATATTCACTGTTTGGCCTTGCGCCTTGTGTATGTGCTGCAAGCAGACCGATGCAGATGGGCGTCTACCACTGTTGGTGCCGTGTCGCCAGGATTTCCTGCCCGTTCCAGTGGCCTGCGAGGAGGACCTACAGCGTCTCTTTGGCGACCTGCAGGAGAGCCTTCGCAGCGGATTCCGATGTGTCGTCACCGTCAGGACATCAAGGGTGACGACTCGGAGCGGCCAGTGCAAGGACTGCAGGACCGTTGGACATGCGTCCAAGCGGTACGGTGGCTGTCCGAAGCACGAGTCCCGGCCCCGCCGACAGAAGAGACAGAAGCAGACGCCCGCACCGAGAAGCGATCGCCAGATCCTCGGGGGACCTCCAGTCTCCCCCAAGGTGCTGCCGCCAACACCTGCGGACAGCAAAGAGGCTGCGTCGTCGTCGTCGCCGCCGCCGGATACTGTTGCGGTATCCAAGAAGGCTGCTCCCCCTCGTAAGAGGAAGTACCGCAACACGGAGTACAGGGAGGATCCCGCTGCTGTGGCTGCCGGCTGGGAGAGAGTGTGGCGTTGCCGCCGTCGGCCGAAGACCAAGCCGGCACGTGTCGAGGAGTTGAAGAAGAAATACTTCTTCTGGGACTCCGAGGAGGCTGACGACACGTGTACTGAGCTCATCCCGGACGACGAGCTCACTACGTCGTTTAAGGAACTAACTGATTTCGTCCTAGCTCCGGGAGTCTGCATCCCGGACAAAAACTTCGCCACGAACCACATCCAGCTCTATGAAGAACTCATGAGGGACGATGAGGAAAAGGAGCTCAGGGCTAAACGCCGGTGGCGCAACAAGCAGCGGGCATGGCGAAGGCGACGACGGAAGGAAGGTGAAGCAGCCTCCCTAAAATAAGTATTTTTCTGTTGTAAATTAAATTGTATTTTTCACATTATTTTTAAATATGTATAATTTTTGTAAAAAATTCTTTGTCAATAACAGCAAATACAAAACGAATATTGAATTTCAAACGTTTATATTTAATTGGGAAATCTGTAAGTTTCATAAAGCGTGTTCACCTTCATATATTTTTGTATCTATTGTTGTTTTAGTTATTTTCTTCGAATTATTATTACAACCAAGCGAGACCATTACAAAGCTTGGTGATTTTAGGTTAAGTAATAAACTAATTGTGAACCTGTTAGTAGTTTTATTTGTGTGGTGGCAGGCCTGGTAAGTCCAGCTAATTTAAACATCTGTTGCGTAATTAACACTTTCACTTTCATCAACGCTGTAACAATAGATTTGAATGTAAATCATTCAATCCGTTACTTGACTTACGATATTAACATCAAAGTCAATATTTCTTACTGATTTTTCTTAGGTTTTTCACCTAATTGAAAATTAAAATCATTAATGGATTTAACTGTAAAACTTCATGTATTTTTGAAACTTACATGTTGAATGTGTTCAATTTGAATGCAAACACGCACATAGTTCGGTTCAATGAAAAATTCTACTTGATGACATTGATAACTTAATATCAGCTGATTCCTGGTCACTGTGGTGTGACTGGAAATAAGCAGGCAGATACCCTTGCTAAAAAAGGAACTGAAATAAAACAAGAACAAAAAACACAAGTTTCCTATAACACAATAAGATTACAAATTAAAAAAGCCACCAAAATCCAACATGTAAAAGATATATAGTGGAACGTACACAAGGGAAACAATGGGAAGATGCCATAACGACAACACCTGAGGGCCCTAGAAACGTAGCAGTTGCCACCTTCCGCCTCATTACAGGACACGACCTTCTACGAAAACACCTATACCGCATTGAACTAACTGAGGACCCATACTGCAGCCTATGCCAACAAGAACAACACATGGATAGAAGTCACCTTAAGGTGTGTCCAGGACTATCAAAGACAACTGAACATGAACGATACTGGGAAGCACGAGGTTTATTACAGTGCGTATCACTGTTATTTTGTACTTGCCATTAGAATTAATAAATATCAGCTGAAATACTAGCAGTTGATTAAGATCAAGAATTGTTCCAAAATTTCACAACAAATATGATTAATGGTGTATTCATATGAATTCGTAGTGTATGGTTTGTGATGTAGACTATGCACCAAAAAGTCGCAAAACAATTTCTTTCAGACACAATAACTGGACTCGACTGATATCCATTTTATCGTCGCCTATCACCAGGAAATGGTAGTAAATAATTTTCATTAAAATTATTGTTTATTGAAATTATAATTTTAATTATTGATCATTACAATCAAATAATCATTATTGTTTAATGATTATAAAATCATTGAATGATTTTCGTTGTTGATGTCGTCGTGTCTATTAATTTGTAAAGCCCAAAAATTTCAGATTGCTCCAAAAGTTGTTGACTAGGTCTGCCAGTTCTGGAGCCCGATGGCTATGAAGCATTTCAATTGGTGGTGATCCAAGTTAAAGGAGACAATGGCTTAACAGTCAAAAACATGATCTGAGGTTAGTTGTGATTGGGGACAGTACTTGCAAATGGGATAAGATTTTATATTAGTTGATGATATCTGCGTACCCTTGAAATGTCCAGTACGTAACCGAGCTACTGTAAAGGAGAGGTTTCTTGGGCAGTTTAGATCGGCGATGGTTGCCTTGCTAAAATGCTGGTTGGTGTAGATTTTTCTCTTGGCAACAGCATTTGCATCCGTATAAGTGGCTGTTAGAGGTTGATCTTCGTCCTGTGCTTTCTTAAATATAAGAAATGCTGGTTGGTGTAGATTTTCCTCTTGGCAACAGCATTTGCATCTGTATAAGTGACTGTTAGACGTGGATCTTCGTCACGTGCTTCCTTAAATATAAGAAATGCTGGTTGGTGTAGATTTTTCTCTTGGCAACAGCATTTGCATCCGTATAAGTGGCTGTTAGAGGTGGATCTTCGTCACGTACTTCCTTAAATATAAGAAATGCTGGTTGGTGTAGATTTTTCTCTTGGCAACAGCATTTGCATCCGTATAAGTGGCTGTTAGAAGTGGATCTTCGTCACGTGCTTCCTTAAATATAAGAAATGCTGGTTGGTGTAGATTTTTCTCTTGGCAACAGCATTTGCATCTGTATAAGTGGCTGTTAGAGGTGGATCTCCGTCCTGTGCTTTCTTAAATATAAGAAATGCTGGTTGGTGTAGATTTTTCTCTTGGCAACAGCATTTGCATCTGTATAAGTGGCTGTTAGAGGTTGATCTTCGTCACGTGCTTCCTTAAATATAATAAATGCTGGTTGCTGTAGATTTTCCTCTTGGCAACAGCATTTGCATCTGTATAAGTGGCTGTTAGAGGTGGATCTTCGTCACGTGCTTCCTTAAATATAAGAAATGCTGAAATTGAGATTGAACTTTATAACTAATGAATTGTCCAATATTCACAATTATTATTGAAATTATACAAAGCACACACAAACGTCGAACTTTACAACTCAGTGAGAAGGAAATATAAACGCGGGTATTTTCATAAAGATACTGATATGGCAGTATTGCTGTAAAAAATGTAAATGAAAATGAAAAATAACACTATATCCAACGGACAGGCAAAGAAGTGACGCATTTCATCATTTTCTATTCATGAACATAGTCTATGTCCATTTAGCTATGACTCTGGAAAATGGTCTTCTTGTTTGTTATAATGAACAAAAATTGTTACACAAAACAATAATTCCACAAAAAACAACTAACAAAATTGTAAATAAATAAAGACTCATAGCTACAAAACCTTTTTATTTAAATCCTTGTGTACAAGGATTGCAAAACATTCATCTTCGGAGGAAGTTATTTTAAGAATAACTCTTACAAGAAATAATAACTTCCAATCGAAATGTACACAAGGATTTAAATAAAAAGTTTTTGTGGTTAAGAAGCTATATTTATTTTAAAAAAACAACCAATATTTCAGTTTCAATTCCTACTTGGGTTAACAAAGAAAAATTTTATATTAGTTTCTTTTCATTAAATATTTACAATTAATAAAAACAAAGTAACACAACCCATGCGTTAGAACAGCTGTTCTAATACGTAACCTATGACATAAAATCAGCTATTTTATGAAATCATATGTTATCACTTATTTTGTGGCAAATGGGACGAAATAACTATATTGCATAGCTTGCCCCGTTTGTAAAATGATTTTCTCCGATATAAAACCTAAATTATTTAAAACATTTAATTTATGAATTAATATTTGAAAAAAACCATAGTAACGTCAAGTGTCATGAACTGGTTTTAAACAATTTATTTGAACTTGAGTGACGAAAAAAGTACTTTTATTACCGTTGAAAATTTGAGCTAAATATATAAATATAGTATCAGGAGTGTGTGAATTAATAGAAGGAACAAGTAATATAGGAAAAAAACAATTAAAGCTAATTCCTTCTGGGGTAGACAAAGAAAAAATTTGTTTTAGTTACTTTTTATTTTATATTTAAAATGCATATAAATATTTATAAACCTATAACAGAATCACAATAAGTGGCAACATAGAAAGCTAATTTCCTTGCAATTTTCCATTTTCCTCTTTATTTAGTACATGGTGATGGACTATTATTTTTGTTATTACTAATTTATGAAGCTGATGGGGGTCTATAACCTCTTATTCTATTTACCTCTTGTAATGCTTCATTAAAGCAAGGAACCTTTCTATTATATACATCTTTAATTAATTCATTTCTAGCTATGGGAAAGTTATCTCACCGCCAAAGTGCTGGATTTCAAACATGTAGCTCCTCGGTTCAAAAATTAATGAATAAATAAAAAAAAACTCTATTAAAATCATTTGTCATCCATTACAGGTTTAATCATTTCAATTGATTAGATGAATAAAAACGTATTTTATTAAAGATTGGATAAATTTAACAAGATATATATATATATATATATATATATATATATATATATATAGAGAGAGAGAGAGAGAGAGAGAGAGAGAGAGAGAGAGATAATAAAAGGAATTGAATAAAAACATACACTATAGTTGCTTCAACTGTTAACTAATAAAATGTTGTACATTGTGCAGTCAACAAAATCTTACGGGTATGACGACGATGTAATTAATAGGTCTAGTAGGTCTACGCAAATATAAAACTTGATTTTCAAATTTATTTATAAATATTAAAAAGGTCTGACTTCAGTAAGCTTTGAGCCACGTTTATTAAAGCAAATCTCTACATAGATTATGTAAAACTAAAAAAATGAAGATATTTGCTGATAAAGTCAGTGGAAGTTTTACAAATACCTTCGAAATATTATATAAGATGGTTTTAAGTATTACAACGTTGGTTATCACCGCTTTTATAAAAGGAAAGAACAATTCGTCATTATTTGCAGTAACAAACAGGTAGTTTTGCATTCAGTGTAAATAATAGCTTGTGCCCTGATTGGTTCTTGAAACCCACATTCACGTATTACATTAGGCCAGTTGGGAAATTGGCAATGTACACATCTATTGTTGAACCATGAGAAAGAAAGCGTGAAACGAACCATCTTCAGACTTGATAGGTTTCGATATGAACTTGATTTAGGAAGATTGCTTAAAGTGGGAGAACGAACTCTTCTAATATTTGGCTTTCAAAGTAATTATTTATTTAATGAGTATCTTCAAAAAGTGACACATTCAATTTTTTAAGTATTTAAATGTTGTATGAAGCTTTGCCTAACGTTGCAGATTGGTCTGTTGAACTTAATATAGTTAAACAATTGTTCCCAAAAAATATTTGGCCACTTATTATGCAAAATTACTTCAGCGAGTTTCGGAGAGCCAACACAGTTTTAATTTCCCTGCCAGTATCTATAATTTCTAGATCTAGACTAGTCGTCGAGTACGCGCTCTGAGCGAGTGCAATCACTATTGTGTTGTACTGTATTTTTCCCCGGATCTGGGCCCTCGTAACAACCAACCTCTAGCGAGCTTCTTCCGTCTCACATGTGTATGCAGTTGGTATCCTATCGCGCTTGAAGGAAATGGGATCAATTGCCCAATAGCTAAGCTCTCCAGGGGAAAAATTAGGAGATAGTGAAATGAAACAGTAGGGTAAGTGTCACGCTAAGAGCGGGTGAAAAGACCTGGCAAAAAAGTTTTTTTGGCTCCAGAATCCGCTTAGCTCTTGTGACTCGTGACAGTCCCCTCTAGCGAAAAACCAACAAAACAATTATTCAAACTATACTGGAGATGGGCGGGCAGAAACATTTGAAGCTTTGAAGTGACAGCAATCTCTGTTTACGAAGCTCAGTACAAAACAAGAGGCTACAACTCGTGACAGCTTTCGTGTTACTCTTGTAATCCCAAAACGTGGGAAACCATTCGCCGATTGTAAAAATGATCAAAGAATATGTAATTGCAGTAGCCGAAGAAATGTGCGCCGAAGAGGTAATTTATTTAAATCTGTTTTTGTCAGCATACACCGTGGCTCGGGTGGTAGTAGTGATAGCAGAAAATATATCAACTTTACTGTTTGACCAAAATGGACATCTGAAGTGATTTTCTCTGGCCTTGGATGAGTCAACAGATGTGTCAGATACTCTCAGGTCTTGGATGAATCAACGGATGTCTCAGATACTCTCTGGCCTTGGATGAACCAACAGATGTGTCAGATACTCTCAGGTCTTAGATGAGCCAACGGATGTGTCAGATACTCTGAGACCTTGGATGAGCCAACGGATGTGTCAGATACTCTCTGGCCTTGGATCAGCCAACGGATGTGTCAGATACTCTCAGGTCTTAGATGAGCCAACGGATGTGTCAGATACTCTCTGGCCTTGGATGAACCAACAGATGTGTCAGATACTCTCAGGTCTTAGATGAGCCAACGGATGTTTCAGATACTCTCTGACCTTGGATGAGCCAGCGCATGTGTCAGATACTCTCAGAACTTGGATGAGCCAACGGATGTGTCAGATACTCTCTGGCCTTGGATGAGCCAACGGATGTGGCAGATACTCTCTGGCCTAGGATGAGCCAACGCATGTGTCAGATACTCTCAGAACTTGGATGAGCCAACGGATGTGTCAGATACTCTCTGGCCTTGGATGAGCCAACGCATGTGTCAGATACTCTCAGACCTTGGATGAGCCAACGGATGTGTCAGATACTCTCTGGCCTTGCATGAGCCAACGGATGTGTCAGATACTCTCTGGCCTTGGATGAGCCAACGGATGTGTCAGATACTCTCTGGCCTTGGATGAGCCAACGGATGTGTCAGATACTCTCTGGCCTTGGATGAGCCAACGCATGTGTCAGATACTCTCAGACCTTGGATGAGCCAACGGATGTGTCAGATACTCTCAGACCTTGGATGAGCCAACGGATGTGTCAGATACTCTCAGACCTTCGATGAGCCAACGGATGTGTCAGATACTGTCTGACCTTGGATGAGCCAACGCATGTGTCAGATACTCTCAGACCTTGGATGAGCCAACGGATGTGTCAGATACTCTCTGGCCTTGATGTTAAATCGAAGAGTAGATAAAGAAGTATGAAGTGTATGATGAACTTCTTGATATTGATATTATTCACGTCACCACTACGAGTGAAGATATTTATATTATTCACGGCACTACTACGGGTGACGATATTGATATTATTCACGTCACTACTACGGGTGAAGATATTGATATTATTCACGTCACTACTACGGGTGAAGATATTGATATTATTCACGTCACTACTACGGGTGAAGATATTGATATTATTCACGTCACTACTATGGGTGAAGATATTGATATTATTCACGGCACTACTACGGGTGAAGATATTGATATTATTCACTTCACTACTACGGGTGAAGATATTGATATTATTCACGTCACTACTACGGGTGAAGATATTGATATTATTCACGTCACTACTACGGGTGAAGATATTGATATTATTCACGTCACTACTACGGGTGAAGATATTGATATTATTCACGTCACTACTACGGGTGAAGATATTGATATTAATCACGACACTACTACGGGTGAAGATATTGATATTATTCACGGCACTACTACGGGTGAAGATATTGATATTATTCAAGGCACTACTACGGGTGAAGATATTTATATTATTCACGTCACTACTACGGGTGAAGATATTGATATTATTCACGGCACTACTACGGGTGAAGATATTGATATTATTCACGGCACTACTACGGGTGAAGATATTGATATTATTCACGTCACTACTGCGGGTGAAGATATTGATATTATTCACGGCACTACTACGGGTGAAGATATTGATATTATTCACGTCACTACTACGGGTGAAGATATTGATATTATTCACGGCACTACTACGGGTGAAGATATTGATATTATTCACGTCACTACTACGGGTGAAGATACTGATATGATTCACGTCACTACTACGGGTGAAGATATTGATATTATTCACGGCACTACTACGGGTGAAGATATTGATATTATTCACGGCACTACTACGGGTGAAGATATTGATATTATTCACGGCACTACTACGGGTGAAGATATTTATATTATTCACGGCACTACTACGGGTGAAGATATTTATATTATTCACGGCACTACTACGGGTGAAGATATTGATATTATTCACGGCACTACTACGGGTGAAGATATTGATATTATTCACGGCACTACTACGGGTGAATATATTTATATTATTCACGGCACTACTACGGGTGAAGATATTTATATTTTTCACGGCACTACTACGGGTGAAGATATTTATATTATTCACGGCACTACTACGGGTGAAGATATTTATATTATTCACGGCACTACTACGGGTGAAGATATTTATATTATTCACGGCACTACTACGGGTGAAGATATTTATATTATTCACGGCCCTACTACGGGTGAAGATATTTATATTATTCACGGCACTACTACGGGTGAAGATATTGATATTATTCACGGCACTACTACGGGTGAAGATATTGATATTATTCACGGCACTACTACGGGTGAAGATATTTATATTATTCACGGCACTACTACGGGTGAAGATATTGATATTATTCACGGCACTACTACGGGTGAAGATATTGATATTATTCACGGCACTACTACGGGTGAAGATATTGATATTATTCACGGCACTACTACGGGTGAAGATATTGATATTATTCACGGCACTACTACGGGTGAAGATATTTATATTATTCACGGCACTACTACGGGTGAAGATATTTATATTATTCACGGCACTGCTACGGGTGAAGATATTGATATTATTCACGGCACTACTACGGGTGAAGATATTTATATTATTCACGGCACTACTACGGGTGAAGATATTTATATTATTCACGGCACTACTACGGGTGAAGATATTTATATTATTCAAGGCACTACTACGGGTGAAGATATTTATATTATTCACATCACTACTACGGGTGAAGATATTTATATTATTCACGGCACTACTACGGGTGAAGATATTTATATTATTCACGGCACTACTACGGGTGAAGATATTTATATTATTCACGGCACTACTACGGGTGAAGATATTTATATTATTCACGGCCCTACTACGGGTGAAGATATTTATATTATTCACGGCACTACTACGGGTGAAGATATTTATATTATTCACGGCACTACTACGGGTGAAGATATTTATATTATTCACGGCACTACTACGGGTAAAGATATTGATATTATTCACGGCACTACTACGGGTGAAGATATTTATATTATTCACGGCACTACTACGGGTGAAGATATTTATATTATTCACGGCACTACTACGGGTGAAGATATTGATATTATTCACGGCACTACTACGGGTGAAGATATTTATATTATTCACGGCACTACTACGGGTGAAGATATTTATATTATTCACGGCACTACTACGGGTGAAGATATTTATATTATTCACGGCACTACTACGGGTGAAGATATTTATATTATTCACGGCACTACTACGGGTGAACATATTTATATTATTCACGGCACTACTACGGGTGAAGATATTGATATTATTCACGGCACTACTACGGGTGAAGATATTTATATTATTCACGGCATTACTACGGGTGAAGATATTTATATTATTCACGGCACTACTACGGGTGAAGATATTTATATTATTCACGGCACTACTACGGGTGAAGATATTGATATTATTCACGGCACTACTACGGGTGAAGATATTGATATTATTCACGGCACTACTACGGGTGAAAATATTTATATTATTCACGGCACTACTACGGGTGAAGATATTTATATTATTCACGGCACTACTACGGGTGAAGATATTGATATTATTCACGGCACTACTACGGGTGAAGATATTGATATTATTCACGGCACTACTACGGGTGAAGATATTGATATTATTCACGGCACTACTACGGGTGAAGATATTGATATTATTCACGGCACTACTACGGGTGAAGATATTGATATTATTCACGGCACTACTACGGGTGAAGATATTGATATTATTCACGGCACTACTACGGGTGAAGATATTTATATTATTCACGGCACTACTACGGGTGAAGATATTGATATTATTCACGGCACTACTACGGGTGAAGATATTTATATTATTCACGGCATTACTACGGGTGAAGATATTGATATTATTCACGGCACTACTACGGGTGAAGATATTTATATTATTCACGGCACTACTACGGGTGAAGATATTGATATTATTCACGGCACTACTACGGGTGAAGATATTTATATTATTCACGGCATTACTACGGGTGAAGATATTTATATTATTCACGGCACTACTACGGGTGAAGATATTTATATTATTCACGGCATTACTACGGGTGAAGATATTTATATTATTCACGGCATTACTACGGGTGAAGATATTGATATTATTCACGGCACTACTACGGGTGAAGATATTTATATTATTCACGGCATTACTACGGGTGAAGATATTTATATTATTCACGGCACTACTACGGGTGAAGATATTGATATTGTTCACGGCACTACTACGGGTGAAGATATTTATATTATTCACGGCATTACTACGGGTGAAGATATTTATATTATTCACGGCACTACTACGGGTGAAGATATTGATATTATTCACGGCACTACTACGGGTGAAGATATTGATATTATTCACGGCACTACTACGGGTGAAGATATTTATATTATTCACGGCACTACTACGGGTGAAGATATTTATATTATTCACGTCACTACTACGGGTGAAGATATTGATATTATTCACGGCACTACTACGGGTGAAGATATTGATATTATTCACGGCACTACTACGGGTGAAGATATTTATATTATTCACGGCACTACTACGGGTGAAGATATTGATATTATTCACGGCACTACTACGGGTGAAGATATTGATATTATTCACGGCACTACTACGGGTGAAGATATTGATATTATTCACGGCACTACTACGGGTGAAGATATTGATATTATTCACGGCATTACTACGGGTGAAGATATTTATATTATTCACGGCACTACTACGGGTGAAGATATTTATATTATTCACGGCATTACTACGGGTGAAGATATTGATATTATTCGCGGCATTACTACGGGTGAAAATATTTATATTATTCACGGCACT
This sequence comes from Prosapia bicincta, assembly GCA_036971475.1. NCBI lineage: Eukaryota > Metazoa > Arthropoda > Insecta > Hemiptera > Cercopidae > Prosapia > Prosapia bicincta. The sequence continues at coordinate 51,032,163 of JBAIZL010000007.1, read as the reverse complement.
ACTACGGGTGAAGATATTGATATTATTCACGGCAATACTACGGGTGAAGATATTTATATTATTCACGGCATTACTACGGGTGAAGATATTTATATTATTCACGGCACTACTACGGGTGAAGATATTGATATTATTCACGTCACTACTACGGGTGAAGATATTGATATTATTCACGGCACTACTACGGGTGAAGATATTTATATTATTCACGGCACTACTACGGGTGAAGATATTGATATTATTCACGGCACTACTACGGGTGAAGATATTTATATTATTCACGGCTCTACTACGGGTGAAGATATTTATATTATTCACGGCACTACTACGGGTGAAGATATTGATATTATTCACGGCACTACTACGGGTGAAGATATTTATATTATTCACGGCACTACTACGGGTGAAGATATTGATATTATTCACGTCACTACTACGGGTGAAGATATTGATATTATTCACGGCACTACTACGGGTGAAGATATTTATATTATTCACGGCACTACTACGGGTGAAGATATTGATATTATTCACGGCATTACTACGGGTGAAAATATTTATATTATTCACGGCACTACTACGGGTGAAGATATTGATATTATTCACGGCATTACTACGGGTGAAAATATTTATATTATTCACGGCATTACTACGGGTGAAGATATTGATATTATTCACGGCATTACTACGGGTGAAAATATTGATATTATTCACGGCATTACTACGGGTGAAGATATTGATATTATTCACGGCATTACTACGGGTGAAAATATTTATATTATTCACGGCATTACTACGGGTGAAGATATTGATATTATTCACGGCATTACTACGGTTGAAAATATTTATATTATTCACGGCACTACTACGGGTGAAGATATTGATATTATTCACGGCATTACTACGGGTGAAGATATTGATATTATTCACGGCATTACTACGGGTGAAAATATTTATATTATTCACGGCATTACTACGGGTGAAAATATTTATATTATTCACGGCACTACTACGGGTGAAGATATTGATATTATTCACGGCATTACTACGGGTGAAAATATTTATATTATTCACGGCATTACTACGGGTGAAGATATTGATATTATTCACGGCACTACTACGGGTGAAGATATTTATATTATTCACGGCATTACTACGGGTGAAGATATTGATATTATTCACGGCATTACTACGGGTGAAAATATTTATATTATTCACGGCACTACTACGGGTGAAGATATTGATATTATTCACGGCACTACTACGGGTGAAGATATTGATATTATTCACGGCACTACTACGGGTGAAGATATTTATATTATTCACGGCACTACTACGGGTGAAGATATTTATATTATTCACGGCACTACTACGGGTGAAGATATTTATATTATTCACGGCATTACTACGGGTGAAGATATTGATATTATTCACGGCATTACTACGGGTGAAAATATTTATATTATTCACGGCACTACTACGGGTGAAGATATTGATATTATTCACGGCACTACTACGGGTGAAGATATTGATATTATTCACGGCACTACTACGGGTGAAGATATTTATATTATTCACGGCACTACTACGGGTGAAGATATTGATATTATTCACGGCACTACTACGGGTGAAGATATTGATATTATTCACGGCACTACTACGGGTGAAGATATTGATATTATTCACGGCACTACTACGGGTGAAGATATTGATATTATTCACGGCACTACTACGGGTGAAGATATTGATATTATTCACGGCACTACTACGGGTGAAGATATTGATATTATTCACGGCACTACTACGGGTGAAGATATTGATATTATTCACGGCACTACTACGGGTGAAGATATTTATATTATTCACGGCACTACTACGGGTGAAGATATTGATATTATTCACGGCACTACTACGGGTGAAGATATTGATATTATTCACGGCACTACTACGGGTGAAGATATTGATATTATTCACGGCACTACTACGGGTGAAGATATTGATATTATTCACGGCACTACTACGGGTGAAGATATTGATATTATTCACGGCACTACTACGGGTGAAGATATTGATATTATTCACGGCACTACTACGGGTGAAGATATTTATATTATTCACGGCACTACTACGGGTGAAGATATTTATATTATTCACGGCATTACTACGGGTGAAGATATTTATAAGAAGGTTGAAAATGGCATTAATAAAAAAACATTCAATGGCAAAGTATAAAATCTATTACAAATTATCGAGGCAAAAACGTATAGTAGAAATATAGGAGTGGTCATTCTTGTGTCAAAGGTTGTAGAAATATGATGGTTCGAAACGGTTAGTTTTGCATTGTATCGTTCATCAACAGCCTCTCTGTAGAAAATGTTTGGAGTGTCTGAAGTTCTAAAACCAGTCATATGAATTTCATCAGATCGACTGGGCTGAATCACAGAGAATTCGGCGAGTTTTCTCTGAATTCGGTGAGTATGAACTGCCGTACGCTGGCTTAGTTGCGGAAATGTCCTTCAGCGCTTCTTTGAACTTCGAGCAGTGATCGAAATTTTTTTGAACGAAAAGCTTCGTAATTCGCCCGAATTACAAAATAGCTTGTAAGTTAGCTGTGTAAGTTCGCCTATTCTACGTCGATTTGACAAAACGTGAATGGACTGAATTTGAAGTTGCAAAGGGAAAACCAGCTTCTCCCTGATTTATACACTAATATCAAATCGTTTCGGCAGGATATGATACTGTTTCAATCACAATTTCATGAAAAGTGTTTCATACATTTTAAAACATATGAAATATGCAGCCTCATTACTGAAACTCAGTTCCCCTTCGATTTTACAGTCAAGGCTTTGAGTGCTTTGGACATAAATTTTTATACTCGTTTTTCAAACCTTTATGTCATTGCGAATACTTTGATACCGACATTGAAACTCTAGCCCCAGAACTTTAAATAGAAATTGTTCATCTACAGTGCAGTGGTATTTCTAAGAACAAATATCTAAACTCATCTTTGTTGAAATGATAACAGACTTCGTCTAGTACAATTAGATGATTTGCATAAATTTGCTCGTGGGCTATTTTCTATTTATGATACTACTTCTTGTCTAAAAAACTATTCTCCAAAATGAAGTACATGAAGAATGTTTATAGATATAAGTTGACCGACGAGTATCTTGAACCTCTTTTAATAATTAGTAGGCCTACTCTACAAATAAAACTTGTTCACAACTACATTGGAAAATCACAGCTACATAAATCTTATTAGTGATACATATTGTGTATCTATATTTATATTGTTACTTGAATGCGTTTCTATTATTTGTTAGTTATTGTGCTCAAGTTAAATTTCTACGTATAATACTTGTCATTAACTTTTACTTAGCAAGTAGATAAAACCGAGTTATTATCACTCTGTGTTTTTTTATCCACTTATCACAACAATAAGTCATTAGCTGTCACGGGCCGGAAATGGAGACTCCTGAATTAGAGAGAGTAAATTTTTTACAATAATAATAAAAAACAACAACAAATAGTAGTAACGTTTATTAAAAATATACATTTGATTAAATGTTTCTGGCTTTCCCAACATTAAACTATTTTTCTTTGTTTACGCGTTTCGGATTAATACCATTCTCATATTTTCAAAATAGTACAAAATTGGAGTACTATTTCAAATTTTGAGAATAGAGATGATCCGAAATGTTTCAACAAGAAAAACTATTTTTAATGTTAGGAGAAAATGTACTAAAATGTATAAAAATAATCTACCCCTAATAGATGTGAAGATGAGTTTATTAGGAATTTATTTAAAGTATTATATGAGTATACTCATCGTCGTTTATACACACATTCAAATAAAACTAATAATGTACATGTTTTAATAACTAAATGTATAATTTTTATTGTTTAAAGCAATTATTTAAATATTCCCAAGAAATAAAATAATTTATACACGAAACAAACTGCTGGGAAAATACCCACAAAGAACGATTAGTTAGTGTCAACATGAGAAAAATATTCTATTAATTATTTAAAAGTAGTCTATTTTATTCAAAACAGTCTGTTAACAATTAAAAGTAATAACAAAGTCATAAATATAATTAAAGCAGGCAATTGCCCCGGAGATAAAGATGTACGACAGCAAGTACACGTCATTAGTCTGTAAAATGAAATTTATGTTTTGAAATTACACTGCTGTGTTCGCATACCAAAACAAATTTATTTAAGTGTAAATCATGAACTAAATTGAACCGTATTAATTAATTGTATGATAGACAATGTTTTCTAACCTTAGGCCTTGTTAGGTATTCGTGTTGCCAGTGTTAATTAGAGACTGCAAGGTGCAAATACATCCTTCTCGGGCGAAATATTTACATATTTTTCCGATTGTTTGAAGTGTTGAGTGCTTGTTAGGTACGTAAGAGCTTCCGTGGCAGACGGGGGTGGGTCTCGGGACTCACCGGCTTTGCGCAATAGAGATGATTTTGCAGATATATTACAAAATAGTGTGTACATTGAAATACAGCCGAGGTGTTCTAAAAATTTATATTTTTCAGGCATGCGATGCGCAAATTTATTCTATAGACATAGTCCAATGCGGTGGTAGAGTTCTTTCAATTTTTAAACATCGCGCTTTTTAAAAAGTTGCTCAATACTCGAAAATAATTTTTTACCTTTCGATGTCAATCACAATGTTAGAGGGTATGTTTAATATAAAAATAATTCTTAGCAAAGTTGTGATTTATGTCAGTTTTACAGACCTGTGATCTGTGATATGTAATCTGTGATGTGTGATCTGTGATGTTTGGTGTGTGATCTGTGATGTGTGATCTGTGATGTGTGATGTGTGATTTGTGATGTGTGATGTGTGATCTGTGATGTGTGATCTGTGATGTGTGATCTGTGATGTGTGATCTGTGATGTGTAATGTGTGATCTGTGATGTGTGATGTGTGATCTGTGATGTGTTATCTGTGATGTGTGATGTGTGATGTGTGATCTGTGATGTGTGATGTGTGATCTGTGATCTGTGATGTGTGATCTGTGATGTGTGATGTGTGATGTGTGATCTGTGATGTGTGATGTGTGATTTGTGATGTGTGATCTGTGATGTGTGATCTGTGATGTGTGATCTGTGATGTGTGATGTGTGATCTGTGATGTGTGATGTGTGGGTGTTAAAGCTAACATAGGGTTGAGCTCACTTACTTCCTGTTTAAATCCGTATGGAGAGTTGTCTACTTTCCGTGCTACAACATGGATGATAGTTTAGGAATAGTAATTCAATTAAGACCATCACTTACTATAAAGGATAGAAAAGGATTTTGAATGTCGGTAGGATAAGAATAAAAACCCCTATTACAAAATATAGGGCGGGGAGATGACGTGGCAACACATGCCAGGGCCAATCGGTGTCACAAAGGTATTTACTCATTACAGCTCCGTGTAAGAGAAAGGAATTAATAATGATATATAAAATTATCAAGGACTAAGGTAAGGTCATAATGATCGCCTGTTACTGGAAATAAGGGAAAGTTTTGTCATCTTGTTTACAGGGTTACTTTCTTGGAGTAGATCTGCTCTCACCAAGGTGAAAAGAGATGTCCAGCCGCCATCCGGGGAGGAAAGATTTGGAAGAAATAAAGTTTAGACTAAGTAAGGAACATAACCCATGGTGGAAGTAAAACAAATTGTGGTTCGTGAGCAGAGGGTCGATTACCTACAGTTGACTCCAAGTCTAGAGTGATCAAAGGAGCTCCTACACCTCTTACGTCCCCTCATTGTTTATGTGAGTGAGATAGTAGAATGTGATAGTGTGATTATGTTTGTATTTTCGGTGTTACTTAGTTTGAGTAACACTAACAAGGGCTACTCCAAGCAAGTTAAGCGACAAATAACTTACAGCATAGCGACCTGAGAACAAAGTATAAATTTTAATACAACGTGAAAACATCTATAGAAACCACACGGGATATTGCTGATAAACGCCTTCAGTAAGAAAAAAATTGTCTAGAAATGATGAAATTTTAAAGAAATCTGTATAGCGTATTAGATAACTCCAAACATTGTAAGAAGGGTTAAATAAAGATGAATGAGTTAAGAAAAGACAGCAGGGACTTCAAAATTTTCAAAGGGAAACCGGTAAAGAACTACCACTAGTAAACGAGTCTCGAATAGAAGCCATCATTTAGTCCTAACATAACTTTGATAATGCAGACGTCTTGTGAAATTTAGTAAATTATTGAGTTATTTGTGCTTTACGATAGCCAATCGTATTTATTCTAAATAAGTTATTGTATTTACAAATGTCTCTGAAATTATAAAAAAATATTTTGAAAAAATTATAAATCCGACATTCTTAGAAGGAATGTTTATAGATGATGAAAAGCAATGGAAATTTCTTTTACCATAATATATTGAGAACCACAACATATGTGTACTTGAAAATTTTTACAAAAGTTTACAAGTATTATTTTGGCTTTAAGACTACTGGTCCCTGGTTCGAACCTTGGTAGCACCACAGAATGTGTAAGTGTGTTTTCAGCTTCGAGAATCAATCCGTAAAAATTAACACTTATGGCAGTGGTTACTAAAGAGTGCGTTGCAGCTTTCAATGGCACCACGGATCATTGTCGGGGGCGCAGTAGAGAGGCTCAAAACTGACAGTTTATATTAAAAATATAGTTAAATGAATCACAATTTCTGATAGTACACAATGTTGTAAGTTGCGGTAAAATTTTAAATTAGATTTTTTAACAGAAAAGATCTAGTATTTTATAGTGTTGTGCCTTTATTTTTTTATCCAGTGAATAGATTTTATTACCAAAGCAAAGAAATTTCTTGTGGTCCCTCACGACGACCCTTTCCAGGTTGGGACTAAACCCTAGGTCTACTGGCTATTAAAAAAAAAAACTCTAAATAATATAACGATAAGTGTTTGTAATGTATGAAGTACAGCATTAAGAAAATATAAACTAATTAAAATTAGCTTAAAGTTTTACTACCGACGAAATAATGGACAATTTTCTGTAGGGTTCAATATATTGAATCATATTGTTGACCGTAAAATTGTCCTTGAATACCCTACAAACCAAGTAAGCCAGGCTTACTTATGTATATATATATATATATATATATATATATATATATATATATATATATATATATATGGAGGGTGTGTGTGTGTGTGTGTGTGTTAAAACAGCTTCTGTACATAAAATCGAGCTTATCACTTCTACTACACATAGGCTTCAATAAACTATTATGTAACAGTTTTACTAACAATTCAGGGAACTTACCATGATGGCTCATCTTTGTCCCTCAGGCAAATGCAAATTAAACAATTCAAAAAAGTTTGAAGGTGTTTTTAATAAGCGTTGTGTATAATCACATAATTGCCAATATTTAGGTCCTATTGATTGATTAAATGATTACTTGAAATTGTCGGAGGGGGGAGCTGAAACCTGTAATCAAAAAACTGTAGCTCTTCGGAACTGGGTAAATAATTAGATCCAAAGACCGGTCTGGAATTTTAAAGCAGATACAAAATTATGAGTGAGTTATTACCAAGAGTGATAAATAGATGCAATCGAGCTTGTTTTAAGTTCATGATCAGCTGTTTGTGCAACGTTAACACGCTAGGCAGCTGTTTTGCTGGCGTGTTGTGACGCGCCATTCACTTCTCTTATTCTTTAAAATAAAATTATCGGAACAAAATTTTCACATGGTAAGTTTTTAAACTATTCATGATTGAATGTGTTTGTATTCTAGACCCAACGGAATTATTATAACTTTTTTTAATGAAAATGTTTTTGTTATAATTTATGACTGTGTCTATGCATTAATGTTTTTATATAATGCGAAATACAACTTTAAATTTTACTTTTTATATTCTTGTCCAAGTGAAGCTGGGAGTCTTAGAAAAACAAAAGATGAGACATAAAATTTTAAATATGTATTTTAAATAAAGAAAAATATTCCTGGCATGGTCTTAATTTTACAGCAAAATCCTAAAGGCAAAGGTAATATAGGTCTAATAATAGTATTTGTAAGAGAAAATAGTTAAAAATTCTATTCTAAAACTAAATATCATAGAATACAAAATGGCGATAAATCTGAAAAGACGATAAATAAAATTGAAAATAGTGAAGGAAAATAAGTTCTTAGTTCTTAAATCGTGTTGAGCAGTATTTTCTTAGTGCCCTTGGGGCTGCTTAGTTGCACTTAGTAGTTTAAAATTCAATTCAAATATAGATAGAAACCCCTTAAATCTAGGTTTGCGATAAATACTTCTATTTGAAATTGTTACACACATAAGTCAGGCATTATCTGTCTTTCAAATTACACCCTGCTAAAATTTTAAATAATTCTATAATTTCATTTAAATTATTCTGTATTTACTTTAAATGCATCCAATCTTAACTTAACTCTGCGATTTAATTTTTTAATATTATTCCCCTTAACAATTTCTTATTTTTAAATCATAATCATTGACTGTTTTCCCCCTGGTCTTTGCTCCCCCTTTATATTGCAATACCGCTTACATTTCCCTTTGCTAAAGTTAGGTTTAAACACTCTATAGCAACTTCCACCAGGTCCCAGCTCAATTGAATCCGTCTTTGCGCTCGATACGTTCTAGAACCATGTTTCATGTGATTTCATTTTGCAAACAGTACTATTTTTATTATGTTTAGTATGCATTGCATATAACTGTATGAAGCCACTGTGACGTAATGTTTATTTTGAAATAAATAAAACCTCTGAGCCACAAATAACATTTAGAGTTAGTTGTATTTTTTAAATACCTCTGAAGATGATTGCTGGGCAATTGAAATGTACATAAGATTTAAATAAATGTTATTTGTAGTTTAGAGTTTTTATTTAGTTAAAAAAAAAATATTCATTACATTGTTAATAACTTCCCTATTCGATTTTATTTCCCTCAGTAAACTGAATCCTTCTCACTTCATTTTCATTATTTTTGCACTACGTCTGCCATTATCAATTATTTTCGACATACCCCTAACTGGTTCGTCACGTACCCCTAACTGGTTCGTCACGTAACCCTAACTGGTTCGTCACGTAACCCTAACTGGTTCGTCACGTAACCTTAACTGGTTTGTCACGTACCCCTAACTGGTTCGTCACGTAACCCTAACTGGTTCGTCACGTAACCCTAACTGGTTCGTCACGTAACCTTAACTGGTTTGTCACGTACCCCTAACTGGTTCGTCACGTAACCCTAAATGTTTTGTCGCGTACCCCTAACTAGTTTGCCACGCACCCCTAACTGGTTTGTCACGTACCCCTAACTGGTTCGTCACGTACCCCTAAATGTTTTGTCGCGTACCCCTAACTAGTTTGCCACGTACCCCTAACTGGTTCGTCACGTAACCCTAAATGTTTTGTCGCGTACCCCTAACTAGTTTACCACGTACCCCTAACTGGTTCGTCACGTAACCCTAAATATTTTGTCGCGTACCCCTAACTAGTTTGCCACGTACCCCTAACTGGTTTCTCACGTACACCAAACTGGTTTGTCACGTACCCAGAATCGGTTTGTCACGTACCCAGAATCGGTTTGTCACGTACCACTAACTGGTTTCTCAAGTAACCCTAAATGTTTTGTCACGTACCCCTAACTAGTTTGCCACGTACCCCTAACTGGTTTCTCACGTACACCAAACTGGTTTGTCACGTACCCAGAATCGGTTTGTCACGTACCCCAAATCGGTTTGTCATGTACCCCTAACTGGTTTCTCACGTACCCCTAACCGGTTTGTCACGTACCCATAACTGGTTTGTCACGTACCCCTAAATGGTTTATCCCGTGCCCCTACTGGTTTGTCAAGTACCCCTAACTGGCTTGTAACGTACCCCTAACGGGTTTGTCACGTACTCCTAACTGGTTTGTCACGTACCCCTAAATAGTTTCTCCCGTACCCCTACTGGTTTCTCACGTACCCCTAACTGGTTTCTCACGAACCCCTAACTGGTTTGCCACGTACCCATTAATGGTTTATCCCGTGCCCCTACTGGTTTGTCGCGTACTCTGGGTTGGGACTGGCTTTTCTAAGCATATGCAACTTGTTTCGTTTTGAATTTAACAAATATTTTCATACATATTGAAATGAAATGTTACAATTTATTACAATTCACCAAATGTTAAAATTTTACAATATTCTGTATAGTCATATGAATCTGTATCAGTTATATTTCTGTTGGATGTAAAGAAATTGAGTTTTTCCTTTTTATTATTTTTGTTGTTGTAAGATCGTGTATTTAAATAGATTAAATAAATAATTTCTCGATTAAAATAGTTCGTAAGCTGCACTAAATTCCTCGACTCCTAAAACATACTCCTTCTTCTTATGAAACCATGATAAATATTTAATTAGGGAGGATGTTTTCCTTAAACACCGTATAATTGCTTTAGAAAATAGAACGATCATATTAATTAAAAATATTAATTGTTACAAGACGGAAACACGCAATTGCTGCGTGGCGCTTGACGGTAGTTTTAGTAATAAAGTTATTATACCTTGTCATGGTAATTAACATAAAGTATTACAAACCATAAAGTTTTATTAACCATTATTACAAAGGATAATAAAATAATGTAATTTTTTAAATTAGTATATTTTAAATCCTACTTTCTAAATATAGTTTAAACTTAAGAGAAATACACGGCATCAAACTATTATAACCCTAATTAAAAATATCAACCTAACTTCTAATATTTATTCAATATATATATATATATATATATATATATATATATATATATATATATATTTATTGTAAGCCCTGCCGTCACCTGGCCGCCTGCTTGCCCTCAGGGTCAGAGCGGCTCGACTCTTCCCTAATAATACCTGTCCAGTATTTATTTTCGGTCAAAATAATTTAATTTCGGTCATTAGGAACGGTTGTTTGCCCCATATCGTGTGTGATCGCGTGTAAGTCGAGCTCGATGGCTCCGGCACTAGACGCAGACGAATTCAGAGAAGAGTTCTACACTACCTGTCATCGGCTAGAGCAGCGGTTCCCAAACTTTTCTAAACCACGCCTCCCTTGAGGTAAAAATATTTCCCTAGACCGCCCCAAAAATATTTCTTATAGAAAATTGGACATTATTTAGTTGATAGTAGATTTGTATCGGTTATTTTTTTTTACTGCCCTTGTTTATACAGTACAACCACATAGGTACACAATACATGCCTGTATAGTTTTTAGAAATTTAAAAAAAAATTTTGAAACGACAATTGACACGGTTTAGGCCTGACCTAGTCCTGTGTCATGAGTTACAGAAGCAAATTATCTTGTAACTAAAACATCTAATTTCCAAGTAAAAAATAAATACAAAACACAGGCCTCTACTCTCAATCAAACTATTTTAAGAATTTTACTGCTAACTGCAGCATTGTAACTATCACAAAATGGAATTTATTTTAGATTTTTTTAAATTTTCACGTCCAGTTATGAGGCATGCCGCATTCCCCTTGACAGTGATCCGGGGGCGCACGCTTTAGCAACCGCTGGGCTAGAGTAAAGTTACTAGTCAGGTGATTTAATAAACTTTTATTTTTTAATACAACATAATATTTCATTACGATATTACTTTGCCCCCTTTTAAGTATTATTGATTTCCTTGACCTAAACTTACTTCTTTATTGTTTTTATATAATATTTTGCTTTTTCTTTGGTTTGGTATATTTAGATTCACAGGTTCAGCAAGCCATGTTTCAAGTAAATAGTTACATTAGGTTTATATAGTTTAGGTTTTACGTTGCATTGCATGTTATGTAGACATTAAGGATATTTGCATAGTTGTATTGTTAGAAGAGTCTACCTCTATCTCGAGTACAGTAAATAGTTTTCATTAGGTTTAAATAGTTTAGGTTTTACGTTGCATTTCATGTTATGCAGACATTAAGGATATTTGCATAGTTGTTTTGTTAGAAGAGTCTACCTCTATCTCGAGTACAGTAACCCTCTCCCTTTCCTAGGGAACTCTGTAGTTGACGCGTTTTGGATGTCCTGCAAGTGTCAGAATCGCCTTGCTATAAATGTAGCTCTTCTATTAGATGAAGGAACTTCTAAAGGCGGACTTCAGGGACGATTTTACTAACTATAGCTCTTCTATTAGATGAAGGAACTTCTAAAGGCGAACTTCAGGGATGATTTTACTAACTATAGCTCTTCTATTAGATGAAGGAACTTCTAAAGGCGGACTTCAGGGACGATTTTACTAACTATAGATCTTCTATTAGATGAAGGAACTTCTAAAGGCGGACTTCAGGGACGATTTTACTAACTATAGCTCTTCTATTAGATGAAGGAACTTCTAAAGGCGAACTTCAGGGATGATTTTACTAACTATAGCTCTTCTATTAGATGAAGGAACTTCTAAAGGCGAACTTCAGGGATAATTTTACTAACTATAGCTCTTCTATTAGATGAAGGAACTTCAGAGATGATTTTACTAACTATAGCTCTTCTATTAGATGAAGGAACTTCAGAGACGATTTTACTAACTATAGCTCTTCTATTAGATGAAGGAACTTCTAAAGGCGGACTTCAGGGACGATTTTACTAACTATAGCTCTTCTATTAGATGAAGGAACTTCTAAAGGCGAACTTCAGGGATGATTTTACTAACTATAGCTCTTCTATTAGATGAAGGAACTTCTAAAGGCGGACTTCAGGGACGATTTTACTAACTATAGCTCTTCTATTAGATGAAGGAACTTCAGAGATGATTTTACTAACTATAGCTCTTCTATTAGATGAAGGAACTTCAGAGATGATTTTACTAACTATAGCTCTTCTATTAGATGAAGGAACTTCTAAAGGCGGACTTCAGGGACGATTTTACTAACTATAGCTCTTCTATTAGATGAAGGAACTTCTAAAGGCGAACTTCAGGGATGATTTTACTAACTATAGCTCTTCTATTAGATGAAGGAACTTCTAAAGGCGAACTTCAGGGACGATTTTACTAACTATAGCTCTTCTATTAGATGAAGGAACTTCAGAGATGATTTTACTAGCTATAGATCTTCTATTAGATGAAGGAACTTCAGAGATGATTTTACTAACTATAGCTCTTCTATTAGATAAAGGAACTTCTAAAGGCGGACTTCAGGGACGATTTTACTAACTATAGCTCTTCTATTAGATGAAGGAACTTCAGAGATGATTTTACTAACTATAGCTCTTCTATTAGATGAAGGAACTTCAGAGATGATTTTACTAACTATAGCTCTTCTATTAGATGAAGGAACTTCTAAAGGCGGACTTCAGGGACGATGTTACTAACTATAGCTCTTCTATTAGATGAAGGAACTTCAGAGATGATTTTACTAACTATAGCTCTTCTATTAGATAAAGGAACTTCTAAAGGCGAACTTCAGGGATGATTTTACTAACTATAGCTCTTCTATTAGATGAAGGAACTTCAGAGATGATTTTACTAACTATAGCTCTTCTATTAGATGAAGGAACTTCAGAGATGATTTTACTAACTATAGCTCTTCTATTAGATGAAGGAACTTCTAAAGGCGGACTTCAGGGACGATTTTACTAACTATAGCTCTTCTATTAGATGAAGGAACTTCAGAGATGATTTTACTAACTATAGCTCTTCTATTAGATGAAGGAACTTCAGAGATGATTTTACTAACTATAGCTCTTCTATTAGATGAAGGAACTTCAGAGATGATTTTACTAACTATAGCTCTTCTATTAGATAAAGGAACTTCTAAAGGCGGACTTCAGGGACGATTTTACTAACTATAGCTCTTCTATTAGATGAAGGAACTTCAGAGATGATTTTACTAACTATAGCTCTTCTATTAGATGAAGGAACTTCAGAGATGATTTTACTAACTATAGCTCTTCTATTAGATGAAGGAACTTCTAAAGGCGGACTTCAGGGACGATTTTACTAACTATAGCTCTTCTATTAGATGAAGGAACTTCAGAGATGATTTTACTAACTATAGCTCTTCTATTAGATGAAGGAACTTCAGAGATGATTTTACTAACTATAGCTCTTCTATTAGATGAAGGAACTTCAGAGATGATTTTACTAACTATAGCTCTTCTATTAGATAAAGGAACTTCTAAAGGCGGACTTCAGGGACGATTTTACTAACTATAGCTCTTCTATTAGATGAAGGAACTTCAGAGATGATTTTACTAACTATAGCTCTTCTATTAGATGAAGGAACTTCAGAGATGATTTTACTAACTATAGCTCTTCTATTAGATGAAGGAACTTCTAAAGGCGGACTTCAGGGACGATTTTACTAACTATAGCTCTTCTATTAGATGAAGGAACTTCAGAGATGATTTTACTAACTATAGCTCTTCTATTAGATGAAGGAACTTCAGAGATGATTTTACTAACTATAGCTCTTCTATTAGATGAAGGAACTTCAGAGATGATTTTACTAACTATAGCTCTTCTATTAGATAAAGGAACTTCTAAAGGCGGACTTCAGGGACGATTTTACTAACTATAGCTCTTCTATTAGATGAAGGAACTTCAGAGATGATTTTACTAACTATAGCTCTTCTATTAGATGAAGGAACTTCAGAGATGATTTTACTAACTATAGCTCTTCTATTAGATAAAGGAACTTCTAAAGGCGGACTTCAGGGACGATTTTACTAACTATAGCTCTTCTATTAGATGAAGGAACTTCAGAGATGATTTTACTAACTATAGCTCTTCTATTAGATAAAGGAACTTCTAAAGGCGGACTTCAGGGACGATTTTACTAACTATAGCTCTTCTATTAGATGAAGGAGCTTCAGAGATGATTTTACTAACTATAGCTCTTCTATTAGATGAAGGAACTTCAGAGATGATTTTACTAACTATAGCTCTTCTATTAGATAAAGGAACTTCTAAAGGCGGACTTCAGGGACGATGTTACTAACTATAGCTCTTCTATTAGATGAAGGAACTTCAGAGATGATTTTACTAACTATAGCTCTTCTATTAGATGAAGGAACTTCAGAGATGATTTTACTAACTATAGCTCTTCTATTAGATGAAGGAACTTCAGAGATGATTTTACTAACTATAGCTCTTCTATTAGATAAAGGAACTTCTAAAGGCGGACTTCAGGGACGATTTTACTAACTATAGCTCTTCTATTAGATGAAGGAACTTCAGAGATGATTTTACTAACTATAGCTCTTCTATTAGATGAAGGAACTTCAGAGATGATTTTACTAACTATAGCTCTTCTATTAGATGAAGGAACTTCTAAAGGCGGACTTCAGGGACGATTTTACTAACTATAGCTCTTCTATTAGATGAAGGAACTTCAGAGATGATTTTACTAACTATAGCTCTTCTATTAGATAAAGGAACTTCTAAAGGCGGACTTCAGGGACGATTTTACTAACTATAGCTCTTCTATTAGATGAAGGAGCTTCAGAGATGATTTTACTAACTATAGCTCTTCTATTAGATGAAGGAACTTCAGAGATGATTTTACTAACTATAGCTCTTCTATTAGATAAAGGAACTTCTAAAGGCGGACTTCAGGGACGATGTTACTAACTATAGCTCTTCTATTAGATGAAGGAACTTCAGAGATGATTTTACTAACTATAGCTCTTCTATTAGATGAAGGAACTTCAGAGATGATTTTACTAACTATAGCTCTTCTATTAGATGAAGGAACTTCTAAAGGCGAACTTCAGGGACGATTTTACTAAATAACATAGTTCAAAACATTTCAATATTCAGAAAATTTAAAGTTTATGTTTTGCTTAAAAACTTTAGTAATTTTCAAAATAAGTAAAGTTAACAATAATGAAAAAATCGGTAAGCAAAGCTGAAACAATTAATAAAATATTACCAATTGTTCAAGTTTAGTAAAATTATCAATTGCTGAATTTATAATTGAAGTAAATTTACAAAATCATACTGATACAAAAGGCTTTCTAGCGTACTAAGTGATCTTCTTCGGTGTCTTCTTATGTTAAATAGTCCTCAAATCTTACACTAAGTAATGAAAAACTGATTTCGCATTCACTGTCTCTCCAAAATTATATTTGAATAAACTCTGTTCATTCCAGAGAGACGAATTTGATAGAGTCCTCTGTCGCAAATCAACTTTGACTAAGCAAACTTACGTATGTTAGTAGTGTAGCTATATTAAAACGTGTTTCAGCAACAGTAAGCCCTTCTGTCAGATATTCTGCCAACATCCTTCTGCCCCATATGAAAGTTACCAACACTCATGCCCCATATGAAAGCTACCAACACTACTTCCTCATATGAAAGCTACCAACAACCATGCCCCATATGAAAGCTACAAACAGTACTTCCCCATATGAAAGCTACAAACACTACTTTCCCATATGAAAGCTACAAACACTTGTTCCCCTTATGAAAGTTACCAACACTCATGCCCCATATGAAAGCTACAAAAACTACTTCCCCGTATGAAAGCTACAAGCACTACTTCCCCATATGAAATCTACAAACACTAGTTTCCCATTTGAAAGTTACCAACACTCATGCCCCATATGAAAGGTACCAACACTACTTCCCCATATGAAAGCTACCAACACCCATGCCCCATATGAAAGCTACAAAAACTACTTCCCCATATGAAAGCTACAAGCACTACTTCCCCATATGAAAGCTACAAACACTTGTTCCCCATATGAAAGTTACCAACACTCATGCCACATATGAAAGCTACAAAAACTACTTCCCCGTATGAAAGCTACAAGCACTACTTCCCCATATGAAATCTACAAACACTAGTTTCCCATTTGAAAGTTACCAACACTCATGCCCCATATGAAAGGTACCAACACTACTTCCCCATATGAAAGCTACCAACACCCATGCCCCATATGAAAGCTACAAAAACTACTTCCCCATATGAAAGCTACAAGCACTACTTCCCCATATGAAAGCTACAAACACTTGTTCCCCATATGAAAGTTACCAACACTCATGCCCCATACGAAAGCTACAAAAACTACTTCCCCGTATGAAAGCTACAAGCACTACTTCCCCATATGAAATCTACAAACACTAGTTTCCCATTTGAAAGTTACCAACACTCATGCCCCATATGAAAGGTACCAACACTACTTCCCCATATGAAAGCTACCAACACCCATGCCCCATATGAAAGCTACAAAAACTACTTCCCCGTATGAAAGCTACAAGCACTACTTCCCCATATGAAATCTACAAACACTAGTTTCCCATTTGAAAGTTACCAACACTCATGCCCCATATGAAAGGTACCAACACTACTTCCCCATATGAAAGCTACCAACACCCATGCCCCATATGAAAGCTACAAAAACTACTTCCCCATATGAAAGCTACAACCACTACTTCCCCATATGAAAGCTACAAACACTTGTTCCCCATATGAAAGTTACCAACACTCATGCCCCATATGAAAGGTACCAATACTACTTCCCCATATGAAAGCTACCAACACTCATGCCCCATATGAAAGCTACAAACATTTGTTCCCCATATGAAAGTTACCAACACTCACGCCACATATGAAAGGTAGCAACACTACTTCCCCATATGAAAGCTACCAACACTCATGCCCCATATGAAAGCTACAAACACTTGTTCCCCATATGAAAGTTACCAACACTCATGCCCCATACGAAAGCTACAAAAACTACTTCCCCGTATGAAAGCTACAAGCACTACTTCCCCATATGAAATCTACAAACACTAGTTTCCCATTTGAAAGTTACCAACACTCATGCCCCATATGAAAGGTACCAACACTACTTCCCCATATGAAAGCTACCAACACCCATGCCCCATATGAAAGCTACAAAAACTACTTCCCCATATGAAAGCTACAAGCACTACTTCCCCATATGAAAGCTACAAACACTTGTTCCCCATATGAAAGTTACCAACACTCATGCCCCATATGAAAGGTACCAACACTACTTCCCCATATGAAAGCTACCAACACTCATGCCCCATATGAAAGCTACAAACACTTGTTCCCCATATGAAAGTTACCACATATTAGCACGACATTGTAATTATTTACACGACAAATGCAAAGAGCATTAACCTTTACTACATTAGCAAACCTATTACGATACGGTCTTAGATGATCTGTCATTGATTTTCTTTACAAAGTTTCTTTCTTGCCAAATTTGTTCACCCGGCTTTTCTTGTGAACATATGTTCTTATGACCTTAAATATTTCGATTACCCATTAAAAATATTACTCATCTTGAGAAAAATCTATTTTTAAACCTTTCTCTCCTGCCAGCGATTAAAAATGTGTTTTCTCAGGTGGTTCCCTGTTAATGTACATCAAGGGGGCTGTACTAGTTAAGTCTAGCTACGGATTAGATTTAAGTATGACGTTATTTAAGTACTTCAATAAAATTAGCTACACTTAAATTTCAATGATAATTGCTATAAAATTAAAAAATAATGACAAAATTTAAAACTAGGTGTTTGAAGTCATACAGCTTTGTAGTTAAGTTTAAATTATGTTCCCAGTAAGATTCATCACTTATATCAAGGAAGCACTATATCCATTTTCTCGGCCTGAATGATCCATCCTCACCGAAGTACGTCATTCTTCCAGCCAACGTAATTAAGTTGTTAGACAAAGACAGAACGATACCAGTTCCGCCGTGAGCGACGCCGTGCTAGACAAAGACAGACGTACGATTTACATTTTCAGAGTGAAAAATAATTACCCCTCCTTAAGGCCTATAATTAATTACCATAAATCGTTATCGAACGAATAAATCGAGTCATTTGTTTATCTCGCGGGCAATTATTTTGTGCCCAAAAAATGGAAAACTGTTTTCAAAGATAAACTGTCCTAGGCCTATTATTAATTGAAATGTTTTATGTCTCCATTTGGGCGCGGGGGGACAGTTTACCCAGTATTTTATTGGCCGAATAGATTTAATTATTAGGCACGCTTTAGAACGTAAATTTAAAACTTATTCTGTAATATTATTGCAGAGTAATATTATACCGTTGCGTATATTTTAAATAATTTCTAGGGCTTAAACATTTTCTACAGCGCAAAACATCTTAATGTTTTGAAAATTAAACCATTCAGGTTTGGAGCACTTAACCCTATGTCTTGCAATTCATAATTTGGTCCCATACTCTCTCCTTACTCGATAAAGTCTAACGCTTGGAATGTCTTCGACACCCAATGTATTTCCAGGTTCCTGTTTTTCTTTTACCTTCGGCTTAGTTATATATTTTGCCTTTTCAATTTTTTGAAAACATAGTTAAGGATTGTAATTGTAATTCAAGATGTAAACTTGTCTAATTTGATAACTTCGAATTTTTTGTTAACATTTTGTTAGTGGAATTATTGATTTTACTGTTTTATAGTAGCGACAGAAATAAACCTTTGTTCGTATTTTTTATTTTATTTTTTTATTGCTTGAGAGTAACTGTCCAGGAAAACTATTATTACCTACGAAGGATAGAAAAGAATTGTTAATATTGTTAGGATTAAAGTAAGGACATAAAACCCCTTGTAGAGGTTATAACGGGGAATCCTATGAGGATTAAAGTAAGGACATAAAACCCCTTGTAGAGGTTATAATGGGGAATCCTATGAGGATTAAAGTAAGGACATAAAACCCCTTGTAGAGGTTATAATGGGGAATCCTATGAGGATTAAAGTAAGGACATAAATCCCCTTGTAGAGGTTATAATGGGGAATCCTATGAGGATTAAAGTAAGGACATAAATCCCCTTGTAGAGGTTATAACGGGGAATCCTATGAGGATTAAAGTAAGGACATAAAACCCCTTGTAGAGGTTATAACGGGGAATCCTATGAGGATTAAAGTAAGGACATAAATCCCCTTGTAGAGGTTAAAACGGGGAATCCTATGAGGATTAAAGTAAGGACATAAAACCCCTTGTAGAGGTTATAATGGGGAATCCTATGAGGATTAAAGTAAGGACATAAATCCCCTTGTAGAGGTTATAATGGGGAATCCTATGAGGATTAAAGTAAGGACATAAATCCCCTTGTAGAGGTTATAACGGGGAATCCTATGAGGATTAAAGTAAGGACATAAATCCCCTTGTAGAGGTTATAACGGGGAATCCTATGAGGATTAAAGTAAGGACATAAATCCCCTTGTAGAGGTTATAATGGGGAATCCTATGAGGATTAAAGTAAGGACATAAAACCCCTTGTAGAGGTTATAATGGGGAATCCTATGAGGATTAAAGTAAGGACATAAATCCCCTTGTAGAGGTTATAACGGGGAATCCTATGAGGATTAAAGTAAGGACATAAATCCCCTTGTAGAGGTTATAATGGGGAATCCTATGAGGATTAAAGTAAGGACATAAAACCCCTTGTAGAGGTTATAACGGGGAATCCTATGAGGATTAAAGTAAGGACATAAAACCCCTTGTAGAGGTTATAACGGGGAATCCTATGAGGATTAAAGTAAGGACATAAAACCCCTTGTAGAGGTTATAACGGGGAATCCTATGAGGATTAAAGTAAGGACATAAAACCCCTTGTAGAGGTTATAACGGGGAATCCTATGAGGATTAAAGTAAGGACATAAAACCCCTTGTAGAGGTTATAACGGGGAATCCTATGAGGATTAAAGTAAGGACATAAAACCCCTTGTAGAGGTTATAACGGGGAATCCTATGAGGATTAAAGTAAGGACATAAAACCCCTTGTAGAGGTTATAACGGGGAATCCTATGAGGATTAAAGTAAGGACATAAAACCCCTTGTAGAGGTTATAACGGGGAATCCTATGAGGATTAAAGTAAGGACATAAAACCCCTTGTAGAGGTTATAACGGGGAATCCTATGAGGATTAAAGTAAGGACATAAAACCCCTTGTAGAGGTTATAACGGGGAATCCTATGAGGATTAAA
>JBAIZL010000007.1:50991238-51006238 GCA_036971475.1 Prosapia bicincta | reverse complement strand
TCTAACACGGAAAAACGCAATATTTTAAATAAAACCAAATAAATGTAAATACAACAAAAATTACAAAACAAAAAACAACAACAATAAATAACAAAAAACAACAATAAATCTATAACAATGAAAAAATTCTTTAAAAACTATAAATAATAAAATAACAACAAGGAACAATATAACAGTAAATAAATAATAACAATATGTAAAACTATAATAGGTAACAATTTACCAATAAATAAATCTCAATAACAAGAACACAAAATAAATTAAATTAAAATAAATAAAAGAAACAGAGAATTATATGTATAAATAAAAAAATATATATATATTTATGTATTAAATTTTTAAAAAATATTTTCAAATGGTGCAAGAAAGCGATGACTCGGTCAATGGCCGAGGCATCGTCCCTTAGCACCACCTTTAAACTCCCTTTTAAATTAAAAAGGGCACGAATATTGCTTGCATTAAGACAATCTACTAAAATATGTTTTATTATGAAGATATCACCGCAGTATTGGCATATTGGTGGATCTTCACGACTCATCAAATATCCATGAGTTGCAAAAAAGTGGCCAACGCGATGGCGTGTAACCACCACTTCCTCCCTACGTTTTGAACGAATTGAAGACCTCCATGGACGGACGGTATCTTAAATTTCCCTCAGCTTATTCTGAATCACGGTATGCCACTCGTCATTCCAAGCAGCGAGCAATAAATGTTTCGCGAAACACACATAATCAGATGCCATAACTAGTTGAGTAATAGGCACAAAACTTGTAGCTTTCTTCGCCGCTTCATCCGCTTTTGTGTTTCCAAGTATTCCGCAATGTCCAGGAACCCAACAGAAAGTTACCCCCACACCCCTCAATTGAAGCCTGTGTACAGCACACAAAATGTCCCCAACTAAAGGGTTGTTAGAGAAAACATCATGAAGAGCCTGAAGAGCACTTTTGGAATCCGAACACAGAAGATAATGCGAAGATCGAGATTGAATGACGGTCAAAGCTTTAAAAATAGTAAATAGTTCTGCCGAGAAAACACTGCCAGCTGAGGGCAATCCGTACGTGTAGGTACATCCAGATGCATAAAACGCACACCCAGCGCCATTGTCCAGTTTAGATCCATCAGTGAAAATAATTGCACTGTGTTGGTGAGATTTATAAATGGATAAAAACTCCTGGTGGTAGACCACAACAGGAGTATCGTGTTTTATATAACTGGACAATGAGAAATCGAAGTGCGGCGTTTTTATTATCCATGGAGGTAGATAGCACATTTGTCGTTCAAACAGAGTTGGAAGTTGCAACTCAAGGTCATCCAATATTCTTAGCGTTCGTATGCCAAATGGAAAGGTCGAACGTTGACGTGTATTGTACACTTGATTTAGCGTATTATGAAAGACTATTTCAAATGCCGGGTGGTTGGGTTTGCTTCGAAGAACAGAAACGTAAGATATTTGTAGCATGTGACGTCGTCTAGAAAGGGCAGGTTCCCCAGCTTCGACAAGAAGACTAGGGATTGGGCTAGTTCTAAATGCACCAGTAGCCAGTCTAAGTCCAGAGTGGTGGATGGTATCAAGAGTTTTCAGTACGGTAGGTCGTGCAGATGAGTAAACTTGACAACCATAATCTATGCGCTATCTAACGACTGCGCGATAAAACCGAAGCATAGTAGTTCTGTCTGCTCCCCAATTCGTACCACTAAGGACTCTTAATATATCCAACTTCTTGCTGCATCTCACCTTCAAATCACGAACATGTGGACTCCATGAGAGTCTTTTATCAAATAAAAGACCCAAAAATCTAACACTATCCGTGGTTTGAAGCTGAACCCCATCAAGATAAAGGATCGGCTCCTGGTGTTGCCTACGACGACTAAATGCTACACATTGGGTCTTCGAAGCAGAGAATTTAAAACCTGTAGTTTTTGACCATTCCTCTAATCTGTATATTGCTAACTGCAAGGATCTTTCCGCAGTTGCCATACTACAAACAGGCACATATATACAAAAGTCATTCACAAAAAGGGAACAGTCTACCGGAGATCGTATATTACTGGTGATACTATTTATTGCAACGGCAAATAGCCTGACGCTCAGCACGCTGCCTTGCGGTACACCATTCTCCTGTCTGTAACTATTTGAATTTGTGCCTCCAAGACGAACGCGAAAAGATATGTTAGAAAGAAAGTTAGCGATGAATGCTAGGATATTCCCTTGTACACCCCATGATTTAAGAGTGTTCAGAATTCCTCTTTTCCATGCCATATCATATGCCTTTTCAAGGTCAAAGAAAACCGCAACGAGTGTTTGACGCAAGAGAAAGGCATCTTGAATAGCGGATTCTAAAAACCAATTGGTCAACTGATGATTGTCCTAGTCTGAAACCACATTGTTCGTTGCTAAGAAGGTTGTTGGTTTCTAGGTACCAGACAAGACGGCGGTTGACCATCTTTTCCAGTAGTTTGCACAAGACGCTTGTAAGTGATATAGGCCTGTAACTACTGGGGTTGGTTTTGTCCTTACCTGGCTTCAAAAGAGGAATTACAGTCGATTCTAACCATGCATCGGGGAAAGAGCGCTCCTCGAAAAACGATTGTATATTCGAAGGAGGACAAGTTTCGCCAATGATGGTAGATGTTTTAGCATGGAGTACACAATGGAATCAGGACCTGGTGCAGAATCCTTCGTTGACGCAAGAGCTGACTCCAATTCCCCTATAGAGAAAGGGGTGTTTAAAGTAGAGTCCTCAGACAACCCAACGGTAAACGGTATTGCTTCTTCCTTCAGTTTATACATCTGGAACAATCTATTATAGGCTGTAGTAGCAGAAAAGTTAGAAAAAGATGTTCCAAGTACATTAGCCATGTCATCACTGTTTGTGATTAATCTCCCATCTGGTTGCTTCAGCGCAATGGCTGGCAATGGAATGGAAGTACCACAAACTGATCTTAGTTTCCTCCACACTGTGGAGGACGGAGTTGTTCGTCTAATTGTGCTAATGTACTGTTCCCAAGAGTTCTTTCTACTCAGCCTAAATATCCTCCGTGCTTTCGCACGGAGTATTTTATATTCCTGAAGGTTTCCATTTGTTGGGTGTCGTTTAAATTTCCTAAGAGCTCTTCGTTGTAAACGGAGGATTTCTGTGCATTCATCGTTCCACCACGGCACAGGCGGTCGGCGTGGATGCGCAGAGGTTTTCGGAATGGTCTTTTCAGCGGCATTTAAAATTGCTTTCGTAACACTTTCTACATTTTCATCAATGGGTGTCAGATAATCCATGTCAAGTGATACAAGGTAATTCGTGTAGGAGTCCCAGTTGGCTTTTCGCAAAATCCAACTGGAGTTTCGAGCATAACAGGGTTGGGAGTCACATAAACTGATCTTAATAGGCACAATGGTCGCTTCCATACAAATCATTGAGTCCCGACCATGTGCATCTAGTAGCTAATTGAGGGCTGCAAGTCGATAGGTCAACAGCTGTCCATCTACCAGTAGATGCTGCTAAATGAGTAGGAGAACCGTCAAATAGCAGACATAAGTCTAGTTCCGTTCTTACACTCTCAACAAGATCACCTCGAGAGTTCCTAGTCGGAGATCCCCAAGACGAATGGTGGGCATTAAAATCCCCTACCAATAAGAATGGAGTCGGTAACTGGCTTATCAAATTTACTAAATCACTATGATGCAGGTTTTCTTGTGGTGACAAGTAGACACAACACACAGTGATTTTATACGGGACAGATGTTTGAACGGCTACTGCTTCTAAAAAAGTTATTAAGTTTAGAGAAACAGCATCGATACAGTCACGGGCTAGGATGGCTTCGCCACCTCTAGCTCGATCTTCTGTAACGAAGTCCGATCTAAAAACTGAATACTCCCTTAAATGGAAATTATGCGATTCGTGGAGATGTGACTCCTGTAGACATACAAACATTGGATACAAATCTCGCACGAGTACTTTAAGTGCTTCTATGCTTCTTGACGTTCCATTGTATCACTGACTTCCTAAGCAAAGACATTTAATAACTTAACAAAGGATTTATTCGACACCCATTGGTGCTCTCTCCTTTCTTGCCTGGGACGTTTTTAGACGTCTCAGGCTTATATTTCTCAGATTCCATATCCACCCGTTCAGGGATGGAATCTGAGGAAGTTTTGGGTTTAGGAGGGGTAGTTTTTACATTCCCTCCTTTGTTAGCATTTTTCTTAATACCCGGTAACGACGGTGGCGATGTGGTCTGACGTAACACTGGTTTACGTGGTTTGGATTTTTCCAACGTCTTCTGCACAGAAGGTTTATTACCCGCTGATAATATCTTCTGCGCAGAAACACAAGGCTCACTTAGTGACTTATTTCGTGCCCCAATCCCCCCAGTGGAAGAAATAGGTACACGAGGTAAAACACTATCCCACGAGGTAAAGACGGACCATTTGTGACTAAGCACAAAAGGCGAGACACTTGTTCAGTTAGAACTTCAATTTTTTTCGACAGCTCGGTACAGTTGTTACAGGACGATTTGGAAGCGGTCAGAGTAGCGGCATAAGTCTTACTGTCTGCCTTTGGCTGAGTAGATCTATACATGTTTTTGGCGTCTGGAAACGACAGCTAGTCTTTCGCCATGATGCCTAGGATAGCTTTCTCTTCCTTAAAAGTAGGGCAGTTGTAGGATCACGCTGGGTGGTCACCACCACAGTTGGCGCATTTCGGAGAATTAACACATCATGGCCTTCAACGCTACATATACCGCATACGTTCTGCTTCGAACAGGTAGAGCTGATATCCCCAAAAACGCTGACACTTAAAGCAGCGCCTAGGGTTAGCCACGTATGGTCTCACTGAGATCCTTTGGTAACCTGCATGCAAGTATTCGGGTATTTCCGGCTTTCCAAAGGTTACGATAAAAGAGGCTGTTGCTACTTTTTCTCCTTTGTCCATTTTCATTATAGGGATAACGTCCTTAACTAACTGAGAACACAGTACGGACTTTATTTCATCGATTGGAAGGTGCATTAAATCCCTACATGTGATGACCCCCTTTGAGTAATTCAAGGATCTGTGGGGAGCCACAGATACCATGACCTGGTCAAAGAAGGAGGTCATTTTTTTATAGAGAACGGGTTTGTCTGTCGGTGGAAGTCGCAACTAAAAATGTTCCGTTTCGAAGTTTCTTAATAGAGGCTACTGGGCCTCCAGCACACGCAGTAATAGCCTTGTTAATCAGGAAAGGAGAAACTTTGGAAAGATCTTTCCCTTCTTCGGTACTAGAAACAACTAAATACTTTGCTGATGGCAATGTCTGCGACGTTGCCACCATCAACGTTTTACTCAAATCCTTGTTAATATATTCGTCAGGAGAATCCTGGCGGGTTCTCTTCAAACTAGTCATATTTGACGGGGTTTTTGAATACATAAATTTTGTAAGCCAGCCATCGTGTCAAGCGTTACGTTCGAGACTATAGGAACGGGTACACCCTTGGATCACAATAAGATCATTTCCAATCCTCAGAACTCTGAGGCCTATAGCTTTTCTCCTTAGCTCGACTGGATGGGCATCAGTCGAGAACTCGTAATAGTGTGCACAGGCTCCGACACCCATGCACCGCGGACACTCCCTGACCAAGAACCGAAGCGGCTGGTAGACCAGAAACCGCGCTTACGTCTTCGGCAGACCAAGCTCACATCAGCGCCCCAGACCAGAGTTTGTCACGTTCTGGACTTTTCAGCACTCTCAACGCGCAACGGTTCTGACCAGTCAAAATTCCCTAAGAGAAGATGTAAGTGTTAAAATGTGTATAGATTGTGTTGGTGTGTGTATGTATGTGTGTATGCTTTGTGAGTGGTGTAGTGTTAGGCTAGGGTACCGCGAGGGACACCAAACCCCTCGTAGGTGCGGCTAGTCCGCACCCCCCTGCGGGTAGAAGAATCACTTAGAGTGAATGCCGGATCTCCATTTTCTGTCACCTGATTTAAAATCACCTGGATTCAAATCACTCCGATTAATAGAATGAGTTTACTATTGGAGTGTTATGATGAAGCCTTAGTAAAAGTTTCACTATAAACGGATTCGTAGGCCTATATGATGAGATAAAACATTGGTTGAGATGATGTATGGCTTATAGGTGGGTTGAGTATTGGAGAACAAACTGCGTGTACCTCAACATCGGTTAAATATTTACTGGTCTTATAATGATCATTTAATATTCTCTATTGTAATTTAATATTTTCCTATTATAATCCTTTTTATTTATAATGTTTTGTAGCGAGCACATCCGGTCACTTTAAGTAAAAATGTAATATGAACAATGGAAATATTTAATTGTAAATTAGAATAGCGAGTAAAAGCTGTAAATTTAGTTTGAAATGAGTCTTTGCAAACTGATAAGAAAAATTTGCGAAAGTCTAAAGAAACGTGTTAACCGTCAGACGTGAATCTAGTGTTTGTAACCACACAAAACTGTTAACAGTAGAAATGTAGAAATAAAAGTGTGCATGCATAAGTATAAATAGTTTGTAAGTGGCCGTGTCTAGCCTAAGTGGCCTCACTAAAACTTATAAATAAAGATAATTTCCTAGTGAACTCGTGAATACCTAATTGAAGAAATAACCAACTGGCTTCCAAAGTGATGCCCCCGACGTGGGTGATGCTCCCAAAGTGATGCCCTCGACGGGGGTGATGCTCCCAAAGTGATGCCCTCGACGGGGGTGATGCTCCCAAAGGGATGACCCCGACGTAATATCAGTGGGTGAGTATAGCAGGGGTGATGGTTATTGTAGTGCACATGCCCCAAATGGCGAATAATGTTTTACAAGGCGATCGTAAAGTTATGCTGCACATACCTCAAGGAAAGCTCCCCGTGGATTAGAATAGTAGACAAGGCTTGCCTGGGGTCTAATATAGTGTTGAAAAGTACTATATGGGTATACGGGTTTCAGCGTCAAAGGTTTTTGGTCGAAAAGTGCGTTTAAAAAATTCCTTGAAGATGACGAGAACACAAAGTATGCAAAATTTAAACGTGCGTTCATTACTAGCATCAAAAACTCCTAGAAGCGGAATAAAAATAAGGCAACTCCTGAAAGGTATGAAAATCTGGAACCGAAAGCCCTCTCAATACTTAATATTGCGAAAACCCTCCGTCGTTTGCTAATCCATTTTCCTCAGTCGATTCTCCAAACGTCACGAGATATTCTCACTGCGCTAAAAGACTTGACTCATGACGAGCTGCGGTCACTTCCGACAATAGGCTATATTAGGTCCTTTACAAACCTCCAATTACCAAGCTCAGGTAAGAGAATCCCAAGGAGAATAAAAACTGTTTATCGCTAGAGTTTTTATTTAAAGTTAAACCCAAGTTTCAGACGAGATAGCAGCTTTTCTGTTTGACAAAGACGAAAATCTCGTAAAGAACTGACATGTTCAAGTTCACGTAGAACACCTCGAAGCACAAACTATCAGCATCCGGCAACTCTTTTTACCATTGCGAGTTTGGCTTCGTCGTGACTAACAGCAAATAGTAATGCTCAGAAGAAAAAGTAATGAGCACTAATTAGTGGCGGCAAACGACCCCGGAAAGAACGACACGCCGCCCTTTTATAAGCGAGGGAGACAAAAACGAAGTTTTCCTCATCGCCACTAGTGCAGATATGTGTGTCCTTGCTTAAGAGGACATCATGCCATCTGGCGGAATGAAATGGATCAAATATCGACAAATATGGGACGATTGCGTTCACACTGAATTTATGCCTGAAAGCAGTTCAATA
Organism: Prosapia bicincta; assembly: GCA_036971475.1. Classification (NCBI taxonomy): domain Eukaryota; kingdom Metazoa; phylum Arthropoda; class Insecta; order Hemiptera; family Cercopidae; genus Prosapia; species Prosapia bicincta. Next base: position 50,998,484 of record JBAIZL010000007.1, on the reverse strand, counting down.
TTTTTCGACGTTAGAATCCCTATAATCAGGAGAGATTTATTACTATAATATGTACTACTCATCGATTTGAAGAAACACCGATTGATCGATGAGACGACAGGCTCCACCTCGCTCGGACGCGTGATCCAGAGTAGCGTCCCCAAAGTAAACGTTATCAGTGAGAACCTCCCGTATGGCTCAGCTCCAGGAGATCACGTGACCTGACGGGCGTGCACCAAACACTACATTTATATATCACCAGGACCACTAGAGGCGAGGTGACCAAGGCGCTTGGTACCACAAAGTCTAAAGGCAGCTAATGTGAATTGGAAAAAATGGCGTGCCGAGATATAGTGCGTTCGTAGTCAACAGTACAGCGGATTTACTTCATATAGTACCCAAGACGACCGACGAGTGCCATCTGAGTATCGATTACCGTTCCATGAACACGCAGATGATACCGTAATCTATGGAATCACAATCTATTAAAGTTGGGCCTCGTAAGGGCTTACCTCAGACACTGTTGCCGGACCTCGTACGGGCTTACCTCAGACACTGTTGCCGGACCTCGTACGGGCTTACCTCAGACACTGTTGCCGGACCTCGTACGGGCTTACCTCAGACACTGTTGCCGGACCTCGTACGGGCTTACCTCAGACACTGTTGCCGGACCTCGTACGGGCTTACCTCAGACACTGTTGCCGGACCTCGTACGGGCTTACCTCAGACACTGTTGCCGGACCTCGTACGGGCTTACCTCAGGCACTGTTGCCGGACCTCGTACGGGCTTACCTCAGGCACTGTTGCCGGACCTCGTACGGGCTTACCTCAGGCACTGTTGCCGGACCTCGTACGGGCTTACCTCAGGCACTGTTGCCGGACCTCGTACGGGCTTACCTCAGGCACTGTTGCCGGACCTCGTACGGGCTTACCTCAGGCACTGTTGCCGGACCTCGTACGGGCTTACCTCAGACACTGTTGCCGGACCTCGTACGGGCTTACCTCAGACACTGTTGCCGGACCTCGTACGGGCTTACCTCAGACACTGTTGCCGGACCTCGTACGGGCTTACCTCAGACACTGTTGCCGGACCTCGTACGGGCTTACCTCAGACACTGTTGCCGGACCTCGTACGGGCTTACCTCAGACACTGTTGCCGGACCTCGTACGGGCTTACCTCAGACACTGTTGCCGGACCTCGTACGGGCTTACCTCAGACACTGTTGCCGGACCTCGTACGGGCTTACCTCAGACACTGTTGCCGGACCTCGTACGGGCTTACCTCAGACACTGTTGCCGGACCTCGTACGGGCTTACCTCAGACACTGTTGCCGGACCTCGTACGGGCTTACCTCAGACACTGTTGCCGGACCTCGTACGGGCTTACCTCAGACACTGTTGCCGGACCTCGTACGGGCTTACCTCAGACACTGTTGCCGAAGAACATTTACAATTAACAGCAATCCCTATAACGTTCAGACTTCTTCAATTCTTTTTCATGAGTTCTTGGAAATCTTACATCGGTCTTTGGAACTCAACGCGGATCTTTTAGTGGCTTTAATTGTTGTTTTCTCCATAACTATGATAAGCAAATAGATTCAAAGAACGAGAAAAACTGCCGAAGACTTAAAGATCTTATTTGCGCAATCAGGGAGTTGTCCCCAACCTAACCAAATGCATCTGCAGAGCACTGTAACACGGTTGACAGCCACGGACCACTTACTGACCACAATATGTCATCGTTAAGCCAACGAAATGGAAAAACTGTTTTAACGACATTTGAAGCAGCAATGAGATGTCGCCAAACCATCACCTGGACCAAAATACTACGTATTAAACGGAATTAGAGCAGCGTGGAATAAAGACCTCCAAAGTAACTCAGCCGAAATGGCGTACGGTGAGAATATACGTTCAATTGGAGAACTTTCAGCATTGACTTCCAACGAACTACAACACCCTAAAGGAATTAAGACAACAAATCAGAAATGTACAGCCAGCTATATTCAAGAGACGTGCAAGAAATAGAATTTCATTTTTAAAGACTTGTGAAAACGAGTATCAATGCCGCGATGTGCAGAAGAATATTGTTGTACGACGGGCTTTACCACGTAATGATCAGTAGGGTAAGGCCGTCAATACCAACATTCACGGCGAAACGAGAACAGTGTTCGTTGACCGACGAGAATGGAAGGCGCTCAAGAACAACAGCACCAACCACAGTCGCGACCAACAATCCTTTCAGAACACCACTTGCTGACTACCAACATTCACAGCGAAACGAGAACAGTGCTCGTTGACCGACTAGAATGGAAGGCGCTCAAGAATAACAGCACCAACCACAGTCGCGACCAACAATCCTTTCAGAACACCACTTGCTGACTACCAACATTCACAGCGAAACGAGAACAGTGCTCGTTGACCGACTAGAATGGAAGGCGCTCAAGAATAACAGCACCAACCACAGTCGCGACCAACAATCCTTTCAGAACACCACTTGCTGACTACCAACGACCTCCACTACTCCAGGCACTCCTCCGGTACCAATCCGCAAAACCTTACGATTGCCGAACAGACGATCGCCGAACGTTATCAGGCCGGATTTATTTGAGACTATTCTTTACCCTATAGAAAAAAGTGTAGTGTTGTAGATATAGTAAGTTTATATAGTTATATGCCTCTTTATTTCGTTTGTGAATATGTGTGCTCAGAATTTATATCTAAAATCATCAACTGCCTCGATTCTAATTCTCAGTTGGAACCAGAAACAATTTACAAACTGAAAGTGGATCATCTGATGGTTTTGCAGTCGCATTTTGCAAGCGACATTCTGCTACAACGCAAACAACATCGTACAGTGCGTATATTAACGTTTATTCTAACGATTAGACGCAGCTGGGAAATGATAACTATTAAAACAGAGCACTATAGCATGGAGGAGCAAATATAAGCTTTACACAGCTCGGTTCCACTACAGAGAAACAAGTCGGATTTTTAGCAGTAACGGTGGCGTCCACAGGAGTAGAGTTCGATGAATATAAATGTTGTGAAAGACCAGAGTTCGAATTTCACCGTATTTGTTGTCACTGTATATTTCAACAATTTGTTCTCATGTGCAAAGTACGGTAAACCATGAGGTTTGGAAGGTTCTACAGGTGCCAGCAGTTTTGGAAGATCCGTCCTTCTTGTAGGGTTTGATTGGAGCCCTCTTCTCGTCCCAGAGGCTGACCTGTAACCAGTCTATGCCTTACTAAAGGTTTCGAATTCTTACAAACTCGTCGAAGAGTTCTTGATAATATTTTGGACCTGACTTCCCATCTGTATTTTATCACTATTGGGTTCGGACATACATCTTATCTTTTCTGATATCAGTTTTTCTACGTGTTTAACGTTTGTTCTTTTTCAAATCTCTTCTATAAACCTACTGGAAAACTGTCGTTTTACTAAGTAAGTTTTTAAATTACAGTTTTTAATTGGACATCATAAACAATATTATACATGGAATATAAGATTTTTAAAATATTTTAACTTATTCTTTTAATTAATTATTAAACTAAACAGCTTTTAAAGTTTAAGATTATCCCCTCCCCCAAATGGATGTCCGTAGTATGAAGGTTTAGCCCTCAGATAGCCAACCGAGATGGGTAAACGTACAGGAAGTCCGTAGTATAAAGGTTTGGCCCTCAGATGGCCAACCGAGATGGATAAACGTACAGGAAGTCCGTAGTATGAAGGTTTGGCCCTCAGATGGCCTACCGAGATGGGTAAACGTACAGGAAGTCCGTAGTATGAAGGTTTAGCCCTCAGATGGCCTACCGAGATGGGTAAACGTACAGGAAGTCCGTAGTATGAAGGTTTGGCCCTCAGATGGCCTACCGAGATGGGTAAACGTACAGGAAGTCCGTAGTATGAAGGTTTGGCCCTCAGATGGCCAACCGAGATGGGTAAACGTACAGGAAGTCCGTAGTATGAAGGTTTGGCCCTCAGATGGCCCTTAAGCTCTTAAATACTGGTACCACGGTATTGTCACACCAAGCCCCCATTTTGGGAGTGGGACTATTCACCCTCGTTGGGATTCATGAGTTTGAGGTCGGTCTCGTGTTGGGAGAAGAATTTAAATGCTATATTTGAGATAATCAACGTCGTTCTAGCATTGTGACATTTAGGCCGAATAGATGAGAGACTGATTTGGATCTCGTTTTGACCATCTTTGTTTCTTTTCTATTTATTTCTTCCGTTCTCTTTTTGTACAATTGCACACTTCCCTCGTTACTAACCAATAGCAGGAAAATATTGTATTATAGAAGCGTTAAATTCGTTTAATTCTGCGTCTTGTGCATTTAATGTAACAAATGCTCCTTTAAACTGAAATGTAATTAAAATTACAAAACAATTCTCTTAATTCATATGCCAAATGTATTAAAATGTTTCCACTAAATAAGTAGGCCTAAATATTAGGTTAAAGTTCTGAACCATATGACGTTAAGTTAAGTAAAAACAGTAGCACTTGAAATTATATTTTATCAATAGTTATTTTAAATTCGATTGGCTAATTTTTGACGCTTCTTCAGAGCTTTTTCCCTAATAATAAATTTAAAACTATATAAATTTATATAAAATAACCTATTACCTCAATAAAGTTACTTCCACGAAGCATCTGCACCGTCATATTTATCTTGAAAAATTCATTTTATCTTAAAATTTCAAATTGTAGAGCAACAATAAAAATCATTATCAACAGTCGATTAATCTAAAATTAAAACTTCTACATTCCCAAAACAATACCCGTTTGTTTTAGATCGTGATGGCTTTATCTAGCCTACGGCCTCTTAAATTAAGCCAGTTGTCGATAGATTAGGCAGGCTATGATGAACGCGACGCAGCCACTGCCTTCCAGCGTTCAGCTAATCGGTTATTTATGTGTTCGTCCAATCTGCCAGTGCTACCATGATCGGTATCGCTTAATATATGCACCCTTGCTTCATGTTATTGATACAGATCGTATGCTAATGTCTAAATTAGTCCCCGGCTACCTAGATATATTCTGTCGTCGCTTCTGATCTAGTCGGCGGCGAATGAGGTTATGATAATACTAGTAGATAAGCGTTGTTAACCTGGCTACAAAATGTTATGACGGATTTCATACACGAGTAGTCAGCCTTGATGAGTATTGTTTCCGGGTTCGATATGTTGACTTTAGAACAAAATTGAATAAAGAGAGAAGAAGTTTATATGTATATGTGTATGTATTATTGTAAGTATGTGTATGTATGTATTATAAAATTCTATGCTCGAAACGTTTCATAAATGTAATATAGTGATATTCGCAGGAGCTATGTTATGCCTCCTGTTTTTATTGGACCTAAGTAAGTGGCAATGAACACATAAAAGAGAAGTCTACAATCTGATGCATATCTGTTTCTCTAAATTAAAAGGCTATGAAGAAACAGATATAGTAGGCCTATACTGACGTATATTAATGATCGTTAATTGAAAAAAAACGTATCATTAACTAAAATACATTTATTTTTCTTATTAAACTTCTAATTCACAATATAGTTATCCTTCTCACAATCCTTTCTTTTCACCACGTACACACAACTTAAACTGTTTTCCCGCCAAAAATCACACGATCCAATCCTAATTAACAGCTGATCTCCAAAGAAATTAAAAGTAGTTCATTGAGAGTTGATTTGTTAGGATATCCAACATCAATTCTTACAATGGAGTAAATTGTAAAATATATTCAACAATTCTAAGATATATTTCTAAAATACGTTTTAAAATTTTAATAAGAAATAAGATATAAGCAGACTCCCAATGTACAATTCTCTTAACAAAGTTAATGTTGCAATAAGTCAACTATAAGGCTTTATAAAAGAGCTATTTTAAGAAGGGATAATTTAAGAAAAGCTACATTTAAGGAAGGGTTACTGTAAGGATGGCCTATATTAATCAGGAAGTAATTAAAATAGGCTACTTTTTAACATAGGTTATTTTAAAAGTGATTCATTTATGGAACGGCTATTTTAATGAAGAGATGTCATAATGTAAGTTTATTTTAAAGGGAGATAATTTATTTAAAAGAAGGGGTACATTAAGAAGGGATGTTTTAACTAAAGATGATTTCAAAGAAACCAAATTTCAAATCGCTTCTCAATCAGTTCATAGCACTCTCGCCTTTCTCAAAATCAGGGAATATTTTTTCTGAACTATAATTGATCACAACATACCCACAATGTTTTGTTTTAAAACAGCAAGATCCAACGACTGTCCATTTTAATTGGCATCCTGTCAAAAGATACATATAATTTTATGCCAATAGACTAATGTTAAAGACTTTTGTATATACAGAATCTACGCTAATCATTTCCCATGCTGACCTACTAGGAAAATAGGCATTTGTAGCGTCAGGTCTGTTTAGAAGCGGCTCTGCAACATCTACTCCGACGCAAACGTCAAGGAGCCCGCCAGCCCCCAAATTATAGCGCTGGCCACTCTTTGTACAAAATAAGTTATTATAAGTCTTGGAGTGGTGTGGGGAGTTAGCGTGATTGAATTTTAAAAACCAAGTCGGACAAATTATAGAGTCCGTTGTCGGAGGGTTCTTCGCGCATGCGTGTAAACTGTCAGTGATCAACCTTTAACAACTATCTTAGTTTGGTGATTTTATTTTAAACCGCTGTTTGTGTTTTTCTTCTTTCTTAAATAGTAAAAGACCTACTCATTAAATCCAACTTTTCAGTAGTTTATTATGATATTTTACTCCTATGATTAGACCTATTACACCAGCTAGAGTTGGGTTCGTACTGACTACAACACGAAATATAAAACTCAAGCATATATTATTAAAATTATTCTCTACCGAATTACTTTCTAACATAAGCATTTATTCTTCCAAACACTTCCTATTCCATGTTATTCGGTTACAACTCCAATTTCAGCTACTGGTTTACATTTTTACCTCCTAACATATATTATTACGTAAACATGTGCCTATAGTAGCACTTTCTTTTTGTTTAAATAAGAGCGGCCTTACAAGGAGTTTGTCCCATTTTCTATTTCACCAGAATTTTAATACGTTTAGTTTATAGAAAGTTGTTGTTTTTTTGTATGTTTTAGATCTTATAGCTTTTGGTCTTATTGAATAATTATACTTTATGTTTGTTTTTCTTTCATTTATTATTCTCTAATGTTATGTTAGCCTATAAAGGGCTATTTCTCAAGCTTTTACTCAATGTCGCTATTTTAGACATAGAGTGCGCATAAT
>JBAIZL010000007.1:50878738-50981238 GCA_036971475.1 Prosapia bicincta | reverse complement strand
AATGGGCATCTAATTGCATTTATAATTTGTTAAGCTTTTTTATGTAGAAGAACTATAACTAGCTAATGCAACTTCTCAAATTCAAACAGTGTTTCGTGATGTTCCTCACCATGCAACCACAATGTGACACAGCAAAGCGTGGCAGGGTACAGCTAGTATATTATAAAATGGATCTGTAGCTATGGTATTTAAGCACATTACAATATAAACTGTAGGATATAATACTCTAAACTTCAAGCACAACTAAATAAGACGTTTTCCAATTGTTTAACTCGGTAAATTTAAGTCCTGTGCCCGGCTCGAGAAACATTAGCAATTAATTGGGCCACAGTTCCAAGAATGCTGTGACTCATGCGAACTAAACCTAAATGTTCTAGTATTTCAGTGTCACAAACCCTGCGATTATTGCTCCACCTCTTATTGTCAACAAATGTGTAAATTCTCGTTTAGGTGATACATTAATTAGTTTGGTTAAATTACTATACTAGAAAATGCCAATTTTATTCTCTATCAGGTGAACATTGATTGAAATGTTAAATTTGATCAGCTGATTTCACCTGACTGTAAGTTTAAGACGATAGAGGAAGGAATTCTAACCAAGCCGTACGGGACTACGTCTGTCAATATACTTTCTGAATAGACTGTACTGTGAGCAAGAGATCTTATTTCAAGCTCCTGTAAAAAGTAGTAAAAGAAAGTGATATAATCTGATAATTGACGTGATGCTTCTTGAGTCTTGAACTAATTTTCTTTCCGATTCTTCGTGATATGTCAACATTTTCACTTTTTACAGTTTCCAGATGTAGGCCTAATTGAAAATCATTTTGTGTTTGTTGTACAGTCTTCTAATTCATTCTTCAGCTTGTAGATAGTAAATAAATTTGGTGAAAAATCTGTGATCTACTGTCGCTAAAGAACACATTTTAGTGACACAATGAAGTGGTATACAACTTAATTGACTTTGACCATCAGGCATTAGATTATTCATGGACAGAAGCCATATTTGTCGTAATTACCAATTTAGTTAACCTCATAAAAAATAATAAACAATATTTTTCAATAAATTTCTGAATAAACGAGCTCAGGAAAAATATCACGATTTTTTCAGAAACTAAAGATTTCTCTCACCGGAAATTCCTTTGAATTCTGCACAGGACTTGCAGTGCTCGCTTTCAGTGAATGGCCTGAAGACATCAGATACGAGCCTCAATCAACGTTGGTCCATGACAATTTTAAAAACTTTTGAAATAATTTCTGGGTAAGATTCAATGTTAAAGGGTCAATCGACACAGCTCAATTGTCAACCGCAGACACTACAGTCATACCATGTATAAATATAAATAAATACACACAGACACACACACACATACATATATATATATATATATATATATATATATATATATATATATATATATTAAAACAACATAGGTTATTTTTAAATTACATTGTAATTTTCATTCCTGATGATGTTGGTACTGTTTACCAACGAAAAGCTTTGAATATAAATGAATAAATACTCTTGTATTTGAATAACCTATGTTGTTTTAAATTATTAAACAAGAAAGCGTATTATATATTAAATGTGGTGATGTTTTCTTGTAATACAGTTAATAAATTAAAAATATTTCAAAAACAAGAATACTTTTAATGCATAGCTTTTTATTCAAAGCTTTTCGCCGATAAAACAGTACCCAGCATCGTTCTGTACAGGAAAGAACGATTATATATATATTATATATATATATATATATATATATATATATATATATATATATATATATATATATATGCTGATCGCTCTTCAACTGTTGTTGGGTTCACCTCGTCAATGCTAGATGAGATTCTAGCGAAACGTCGGAGCTGTGATTTTATGCACTGCAGAATGAGCGGATGTACTCCAGATAATAACTATTGATCATATATATATATATATATATATATATATATATATATATATATATATATAGTAATCCTTGGATGAAATTATTTTATCTATTGTAATTTTTCTTTTAGACATTTGGTTGATTCAACAAAACACACCAAAATATCAGTAATCAATTAGATAACTGTCGATAATGCGCAAAAACTAAACTATTGAGACACTGTTGAACTGACACAGCGTAACTGATCTATGTAGTACGCATTGCTGATACATTTGCAAGATCAAAAACACTTCTCCCGCTCTACTATTTGAAATATCCCCACTCTAAAATAGGATGTAAATGTAATTTATCTTTGATATCACATATTTTATGATTTGATTATACTATTGTATTTTGTACTTACACTGGAGCGTGACAGTGATAAATTAAAAGAGTGGCAGGCGTTGTAAACATGTAGGCCTACAGCATACGGCCATTATGCACGCAAAAGTGTTATATATTGAATTAATCTATTTAGTACGCTATATATTATTTAAATAAAAGATTAAAAGATTTTAAAAGGCTAATAAGATTTTTAATTGAATATATACACTATATATATATACCTTATATTGAATACGTATACATGTAAGTCCAAATACGAAGTAAAATTAAGCAACTGCAAGAACTTCACAAATATTTCCCAAAAATTAAATTTATACTTGTTCACGACAGAAGCAATCATATTTAATATTAAAAAGTTCATTCTGATTGTTTAGTAAAGTTTAATCCCTGAATGTTTTTTGAAGCTTATACTTCCTTAGAAATGCCTAGCATTTTATTTTAACAGGAGTAAAACTGTATTAATGACGTCACATTTCAGATGTTAAATTGTTTAAAAGGTCAGAAAGGTCATATCGGTGGTTAATGGTTACAGCTGTTTTTGTTTACACTTTAAGGACTCTTGAAAGCTGTGTTTAGATCATTTTTAAAATCACATTCCTAAAGACCCCTATGTGAAAAAATACCGTATATTTTATTAAAATGTGTGGTAAAGTATAATTTTATAACGAGTTGTTTTATTGCACGTAGATTAATCTTGACTATCTTATCTAAAAGTAAATAGATTTAACATTTAAGTCGCTATACTTGCACGATATTTACAACAACTAGGGCATCGGACAATGAAACTATTTTACATAAAATAATTACCAAGCTGAAAAAAAACACCCACTTAAATGTCACATTAACATGTTAATACCGCGAGCTGTCATAATAGCTCTATCGCGAGCTAGACTGTCAAATTGATTCCGTCAGCACTATCTACCGGTCATCTCGAGTACTAGCCTGTCATTACAACGATCGCATGTTTTAGTGTCGTTTGTTTTCTTACTAATAGCGGTGCAGTTGATTACTTTATTTCACGGCAACGGCGTGATATGTATCTGTGACTCGGAGTGATAATTTACGGTTGAGTCGATATGGAATCTGTGACAAAGTCTCAAATTTTTGGAGTAACAAAGAAAATTCTTGGAACTTTTGAAGAACGTTTGTACTTTTGTAGGAATAACTCTTTACGACTCCGTGTCTTATAATTAAATATCCTCTATCACTAACTGAAGTTTTCCGGAAATAAATACAATCGCTCACCCCTTTCTTCTATCATATAATCTTTATTTCACATTTCACTGATGCCCTAACCTCCTTACGTAAACAAAACACTAAAGTATATGTTTATCCGTACAGGTGTTTATCCAAAACGTCTATTTATTAACAGGTGGGTCTTAAATATCCAATCTTGTTGTCTATGCAGATTGTATAGCCTGTACAAAGCCGTTCGTAATAGCTGGCCTATCTTGCTACCTACAATGATATATCTGTACTTTATCTTTATATATGACTTTCCATAGCTTTATTTTTTTAATTCAAATACTCGTAGACGAGTTACAAAAAGCTGGGTGTTTATAAAAATGAAACAAATTGCTAATGTTCATTGAAATATAGTAATACGTCTACTCAGTATAAAGTGTTTTTATTCTGTTTTTTAATTGTGTTGGATGTTTTGAATGCTACGTTGTATTTAAGTATGCGGGACGTGGAAGCTATTTTTGTGATGTGTTCTTGTGATATGTAAGTGTTATATATTTGTGTGTGTGTGTGTGTGTGTGTGTTATTGTTTTTTGTTGTGTTTATGTGTGCGTTGTTTTTTGCGCATTATGTTGTCTATCAAAGTGTATTTGTATCCGTTTTTATAGGCTATGTGTTTTATTGTGTTTAGTTCGTTTATTTTGTCTTCATTGCTCATGGGTAATTTGATTAATCTGTGTATCATGGAGTGGAAGGGAGTATGTTTGTGTTGTGTGTGGTGATTGGATGTGTTGTGTATAACTCTGTCTGTGGTGGTGGGTTTCCTCTATATTTGGAATGTGTGTTTGTAGTTTTGTATTGTTATCGTTAAAAGTTTATTTCGTTCTGTTGTTCCGTTTCCAGTGTGAAGTTTATGTTATTGTGTAATTTGTGTATGTAATTGTGGAAAGTGTTTTATCTGTCTCATGTTGCCTTTGTATGGGATTAGGATGTCATTTATGTATCTGTACCAATATATTATTTTGGGGGCGTGTTTGTGGTTGTTTATGATATATTTTTTTTCTAAATTGTGTATAAATATTTCTGATAATACGCTTGAGATGGGGGATTCCAAGGGATCCCATAGCATTCACAACATCCAACACAATTAAATAACACCAACACGGTTAAAAAAAACGCACCAGGATAAACACATTAGGGCAGGCATATACAAGATTACATGCAACAACTGTCCCAGCTTTTACATAGGACAAACAGGGAGAACATTCACCACAAGATACAACACGTAAAACAGATAAGAAAGACACAACCCAAATCAAATTCCGCCATACACATACAAAACCCACTACACTCACAGACTGACATAGGCACAAATCTTAAAATCCTACACTACATCAAAAAAGCAACAAACTCAACACAGTAGAAAATTACGAGATATATAAATACCAAAATACTATCCACAACACATTCTAAATGACAAAACACACTCATGATCAAATACTACATTTCAGCACATAATTAACAATTACTCTATAAACAACAACACACCACAGAACAGAAATACACCACAGATTCACACCAACACAACACACCTGAGCAACAGACTTGTCAATGATTCACAGCATTAAAAAATGCGCTGAGCTAGTGAGAAACGAGTCTGCTGAATAAATCAGTAAATAGTGGTTTTTCGCCAAGTAAATACAAAAAAAAGGATAATTTATACAAAAATTTAAAGTTGTACAACACAAAAACTGCAAGCCAAGTATAAAATATCAAAATTACACATATTGTAAAAATACAGTAAACAAAAATCGAATAAATAATAATGGAAAACTACTTACCACAAATATTTTATTTGAAATTAATGTACCTTTGGCTTACCAACCAGTCATCCTTACAACCATTACTGACAGACATTAGGTAAAAACACAAATATTTGTGGTTAGAGATTCCTGAGTATCATTTATTATTATTTAACCATACTTTATCCAAATATGCATAATCTTGATTTCTTTTATAGGTGTTTTAATTGCAAAAAGGTTTAAATAACAAATTTAATATTTGTTTGTTTCTTTCTTTTTGGATCGTAAAACAGTCAATAAATATCGATTTACGATAAATATTGACTAAATATAGTCGTGTTTGGAATCTATTTCCAAGGAATTCAAAATGTCAATAAAGATTACCTGGATGTAACTGTTTGAAAAATTTTGGTTTGACTCACGGAATAGCTGACGGAAGGTAGGCTTGTGTGAGTGTGTGGTGCGAGAGTCGCTAATCCTCCTGGACGCTTTTGAGTTTGCATGAGATACAGCTGTCAGTGTTTTTGTACAGACAGCTGACACTAATCAAGACCATCAGATTTCACTATGGTGATTAACTACTATTAAATATTAGAGAGTAATAGTGAACGGTTTGGGTTTAAAAAATTACATGTTACTGAACTAAAATACTAGGCTATTCGGGAAGTAACTTTCGTTTAGTTGCCAAAGGTAGATTCGTTATAAATTATATTAATTTTATACATTTTGAACATTCAGTATTATTGTACTTTTCTAATTACGCACAACAAAGAGTTTTATGTTTTTCGAACATTTATTATCTCCATTATAAGGAGCTCCTTAATGTGTCGAGTGTCAGGACATTCATTATTGTTGACAACATGAATGAAATCCTATTTAGCGGTGTTGTCTTGCCTCTAAACAAGTTAACTATCTAAGCTTAGTGGAGGCTAACACTTGAACCTTTTCATATATGTACCATCTAGTAGCCTACTAGACCGAGTAAACATTAAGCGTAGAAAATATGTGAACTACTACTAGAGCGAGTAAACATTAAGACCGAAGAGGCGAACACTAAGTACAACTACCAGACCAAATAAAACGTTCGGCGAAGAAAAGAACTTACGATACTGTTGTGCTGGTATTTTCCTGTCTGGCCGAAATGTTTACTTGGTCGGGTATTATGCCATCTCAGTATTTAAAGATGATTAAATTAAATCAGTAGACCCCTACTGATTAATGGACTCAGTATTGTATCCATTAAATTAAAATTAAAACAGAATTAAATTGTAACGCCACCTTTTCCATCCTTCAAGTTGAGATACCGTTTGCTTATAAAATGTGTTTCTAACGGGGTAAAGTAGTTGATTTTAGTCAGTCGTTCAGAGAAAGATCAATTGGTGGGAATGTTGGAAACTTCGAATACGGGACATCTGGGCTCCAGAGTCGTCGTTTTTCGCATAAACCGCAAAAAATATATATTTCCCCGTATTTATTGAAAATCAATATTTAATCAAAGGCTATAAGTATTTAATCAAAGGCTATAGGTATTTAATCAAAGGCTATAAGTATTTATTCAAAGGCTATAAGTATTTAATCAAAGGCTATAGGTATTTAATCAAAGGCTATAAGTATTTAATCAAAGGCTATAAGTATTTATTCAAAGGCTATAAGTATTTAATCAAAGGCTATAAATATTTAATCAAAGGCTATAAGTATTTAATCAAAGGCTATAAGTATTTAATCAAAGGATATAAGTATTTAATCAAAGGCTATAAGTATTTAATCAAAGGCTATAAGTATTTAATCAAAGGCTATAAGTATTTAATCAAAGGATATAAGTATTTAATCAAAAGCTATAGGTATTTAATCAAAGGCTAAGAGTATTTAATCAAAAAATCTTAATCAAGCTTGGAAAAAGATTAGTTTTGACAGAGAATTATCAATTTCAATAACAAGGATTTTAGAGGCATTATAATAAGACGAATAATTTTTAATCCAAAACATGAAGAAAGTTCAAGCAAAACTGTCCAGTGAAATAAAACAATTCTTTTATGAATTGTGACGTCTCATAAAGGAACTTGGAACAATGTTGTAGGAATGAAACAGTTTCGTGACGTCATCATATAGGAATAGCACAAAAGTCTGTAACAATCCAATGGTCAATGAAAGCCTAACATTGAGGCTACTGCTAACAGCTGTTTATCTCTTCATCTAAGGTTTGTATAGAGGCAATGTTTAAGACATTATCAAAAGCGATTTCTTGTATATTTAGAAATATATAATGGATCAAACCATTGATAACTTGATTTTATAAAACAGCAGTTATTATTAGTCTTAGGGTAAGTTACGTTTTTGTATTTCAGAACTTACAATATTGTACTGCTCTACAATAAAAACATGTAGGGACTTACATTGTAAGTCTTACGAAATTTAAATATCTCTCAATACCTTAGGTAAATATAGTTATCCAATATACTTATATATATATATATATATATATATATATATATATATATATAGTATATACAGAACATATATATATATATATATATATATATATATATATATATATATATACAGAACATATATATATATATATATATATATATATATATATATATATACACAGAATATATATATACATATATATATATATATATATATATAAATATGTATATATATTCTGTGTATATACATATATATATATATATATGTATATGTATATATATGTATATATATATATATATATATATATATATATATATATATATATATAAATATATATATATATATATATATATATATATATATATATGTATAGTTCTTTAAATACATCGTTCTAATAAAATTTAGTGATTTATTTATATGATTAATTGTAAAATAAAAAAATGTAGATATAATAATATATAAGGTTACGCTGCGTTCAATATTGTATGGGTTTTATGATTTTTATGTAATAGAATCTATATTTACAATCATATGCATAATCTATTTTGTGTATAAAATCTAAAACTTATTTATTTAGACCTACAATAAATACCGAGAGAAATTTAACTAGAAAGGCGTTTATGAGCTTAGTTGTTATTGACTTCTTCATGACATGAATGATTCTATTTTATAGATATATTTATTACAGTTGAACTTGTCAGTAGTTTCACGGTTGCCATTTTGTTTGTTTTATTATTCTCAATCTCATCTCGGTTGAGTATAGATCTAGTGAGTGGGGACAAGTATTAAAAAACGAAATAAACTCTTTCATTCATAACATTTGCGACTATTCACGACAAACAAATAGGTTTTAAAAAGTAAAGAGACAGTCTTGCTTTTGTTTATAATATGTTAAAACTTTAGTTGTATGCAAAATTCAAACACTTTTCTACCTCTGTGGGCAAGTAGTGAATCTCACTAAAGCATAAATTGTAAGACGATTTCGTAAGATAATTTTATATCCTATATTTGTATAATAATTGTTATTTCTCATTATACAATATATATCTGTAGTTTTTAATAATTCCTTTTAAGAATATAACTGTAAAACCAAAAACTTGGGAGGACTGAGGTTATGATATAACATGAGCAAACATAAACATTTCGGGTGTGTTATTTGTGAAGTTTTACTTCTTGCTACAAATAAGCTTTTTAATTCTTTCTCTATCAATAAAGTCACTTTATATTTTGGAATAATTTTATGTATTTAGATATAATTATATAGACAGAAGTAAAAGAAACCTATATTTACTGATTAGGATATATTAACTAATTTCTCATCTATCAAAACACTAAAAACTATCGATAGCTGATAGAAAGTTACTTGAGTCTAAAAATGATTTTTCTCTCGTTTCTATTTAGAGTCTATTTCACAACGAGCTCACTTTTCATGGCCTAGCTTTATCTCCGGGCTATTTATTAGCTTTACTACTGCCGGTATGGAACCAGTAAAACTAACACTCGCCTGGTCTGTGTAGTAATTTATGGTCGTAACTCGCAAACCAAAGCAAGAGACTTGTCTTGGCGATGTGCAGTGGCCTAATTGACGTTTAGAATTGTGGGGGAGCCATGTGACTCAATAATTGTCGAACCTCGGTATACGTCTGGGTCCGCCACAACCACTGTGTCTTGTTCAGCACTGTGCGAGAGAAATGTGGACAGCTAGATGGCCTTTACCCTCCACAAACGTCTCCTTGCACATATCAAGTACCTTGCTATGTCCCGTGAGGTATACTACTTGACCAGGCTGGAATTCC
This sequence comes from Prosapia bicincta, assembly GCA_036971475.1. Taxonomy (NCBI): domain Eukaryota; kingdom Metazoa; phylum Arthropoda; class Insecta; order Hemiptera; family Cercopidae; genus Prosapia; species Prosapia bicincta. The sequence continues at coordinate 50,971,758 of JBAIZL010000007.1, read as the reverse complement.
CTCGAACTCTTCTCTAGAGTTTTCGCCTGGAGTTTTCCATGACTTTTATAATCAAGTTATTTCTACAAATTATTTTCAGTGCAAACCTATTTCTATAAATATCCTTCATTACAATATTTTTTTTAAAAACATAAAGGATTTAAGTTTAAAAGAAAGTATATTAAAAAGGTCTCTCCGTGTGCAATAAGTAACAACAGCGTGTACAACTGAGTTACAATTTAAGATCCACGTATACTGACTACAAAGCCACCTGTTCACATCAGAGCACTTCTTAAATTTTCACAACTTTCTTGGGCAAAACACACAATTTCTGTACAACCTCTTCTAATGGTCCTCATCAATATGCAGCGAAACAAACTTGATGTAATGTTGTTAATAAATACAAACGAATTACCTCAGTTAGTTCCCCCACTGTTTCCAGATACAATTCACTAACTTACTTCCAATGATATTTCAATGTTATTCAAATAATGTCTAACTTAAATTACTATTTATATATAACATTTAATTTTATAAATAAATTTCTTTGTTAACTCTTATATGAATTAAAACTACAATCCTGTCTTCTAATATTATGAAAAAAGTTTAATTTTAATAATAAATAATAATTTTAAATACTTAGGCGTATTTAATCTTAAAAAATTGAATTGTTTTTTTATATTTGAAGCTATTTTATAAGAAATATTTGTGTAATTCAAGGCAATATGCTATTAGAACTATTACCCCCTTTGAATGATAGTAGACGATCGTGTGAAGGGGTGAGGGTATAAACTCATAGTAGTTGGTATTAGGAGCTTATATTGTCGCGTTTGCGGCGTCGTGTTCATGACGTAAACCTTCTCTCTAACGGGGCTACAAAGAGACATCTATCCGTTACGCTTTCCTATAAGAATAAGGTTATCGAAGAATGGGCGGAGTTGAATAGGCCTAAATAATTCCTTGGTCGTGGAAAAAAAGGGTAAAATTTTGCCATCACGTTGATTAGTAGGAATTTCACTAAAGGCCCTAATTTTGTCGCTTACTTGAAGTTGTTCCTCTTATCGGTGATATAAGAGAATCTACTGTCTTGTGGTTTTAAAGAAAAAAATAAAATAAAACTGTAAATAAGAATTCGATGCCTGAGTTACTTTAAAAGAAACACAACATTATTGTTTAAATTGTATTATTAAATTTAGGAATATAAATTTCAATCAAGATATTTGGAATACATTTAATTCTATAGCAACTACCCTAACTCTCAGTAAAATTATTGTTTCCGTTTGACGTTTTAGTGGAAAGATCTCTTTAAATTTACTTAACTGTTGACTATTCAAGCAATCTTTGGTCAATAGTTTAGGCCTATTGTTATTAGGCCTTTGCCAGTAAATTTGCAAAGGAAAATTACAAAATAGAATTAACATATCTAGAACACAAACTTGAACTGATCTCTTCGGATAGCTTTACGTAACAGACTTAAAAACAGAATTGATGCCTTCGAAAGGAATATAAATTAGGATATCATGTTGCGAAAAGGGTTGTTCAAATTCTTAAAATGCTTTAACCAGAATGGAAAAGGCTTTTGGCTGACAGTTGCCAACTGATGTGTTTATTTTAGGTAGAAGAGGTCTATGTTTGAAATTGAATTAATAATTTCAAATATACGATTTATTTTCTTTATAAATTGTTTAAGAAATTAGATAACCTTGTTTTTTATTCAAACAAAAATATTATGTAAACGCAAACAAACCTAAAGCAAAAAGGCAGATTCGTCATAATTAAGAAAAAATACCACATCTTCTGTTATTATTCCGTAGCCTAAATATAATGCCAAAATAGGCTATCCAAAAATGTCAACAGAACACGACATTTACTCGACCATTAACACCATCTCGTGTTTTATTGGCAGACTAAAAATATAATACGGACTTTAACGGTATATCATTTAATTCCAAAGATAAGAATGAATTATTTCTATTGGAAAAGTTTGTGATCAGAGGACATAGGCTTCAGAATCTGTACAATTTACCGTTGAAGTAAGCGACAATAAACGCAACTGAATACTAAAAACTAAAACCACTTAAAATATGCTAGAAAATTGAGTATTATACTTGAGTGTAATTTAGTTTATACTCTTTCCCTCCGCACTCCTTCGTGTCCGCGGTATTATTTTAATGTCTTAATAAACTCCAGACAAGAAGTAATTGAAACAAACACTAATTAAAAACAAATTTGGGAATAGAGTCATTAGGCCATCAGGCTACCTTAATTATAGTCATGACGTCACGTTTCGTCCGAGCCGGAGTCATCATCATCAATCATTAATACTTCTATAATTATATTCAATTATAGTGGCGCATAATGGCACGTCTTTTGTTTTTATGCGTTGTAGGTGTCATTACAGGTGTACCAACTTACCAGTCGTAGCGAGAACAAATTTGTCTAGTGTAAGATTTAAGATTATTAACACACACACACACACACACACATACATACACATAAAAAAGCGTAAGGATCGCAAATTACTGAAATAATTTTTTTAAAGAATAATCACACTTTAGGATATTTAAGGATGAAGAAATTGATAAATACATATTTATACTTCCGTTGCACAGTGGACATTCCATTCTCACGTGGTATACAGGTATTGTTCTATTTTCGGTTTCACTGCTCTGTGGGAAAGTTTTGTTCTGTCTTGGAGTTAATTTTGTTTAATAAGTTGAATAATATTATTTTTTTATTTTGTTTTGATTTATTTATTTATTATATTATTTTTGTGTTTAAAAATTTGCAATTCGTTACCATATTGTCATTTTTAGAACATTGTGTACTTTGTTTTATTAGATGTAGACCTTTGTTTTCGAATGTGGGAAATATGTGGTTATTTTTGATCCTGTGTGTGATTAAGTTTGAATTGTAAATATTTGGTTTTGAAGGAAGATGTCCTTTATATGATATATATATATATATATATATATATATATATATATATATATATATGTATGTGTGTGTGTGTGTGTGTGTGTGTGTGTGTGTGTGTGTGTGTGTGTGTGTGTGTGTGTGTGTGTGTGTGTGTGTGTGTGTGTGTGTGTGTGTGTGTGTGTGTGTGTGTGTGTGTGTGTGTGTGTGTGTGTGTGTGTGTGTGTGTGTGACACAGAGAGAGAGAGAGGGGGGGCAGTTTATTGGATAACTATATTTCCCTAATGTATTGAGAAATATTTTAATCTTCCTAAGCCATACATTTTATATTACTGTTCAACAATACAGAGTCTAACCTAGCCTGAGAGTAATAAAAACAGCTGTTTTATGAAATCAAATATATTTCAGAATGTACTAAAAATCGTATTTTACAATGACTAAAACATAGTGTAGGTCTGATCCATAGTGTAGTCAATCTTGTAAGTTATATTTTAGTTAATTAAATAACATCTGGTTAAGGCTTTCTCAGACGTCATCCGATTCTCAGTCTCCTCCACTCTCTGTCCGCCCAAAGGCCTCCTCCAGCTCTTTCTTCCTAATTTTTCTGTCAATTCAACAATCCTGCTACGACTTTGGAACTCTTTTCCTTATCCGCCCACCTCCTAATTGAATTTTTTAATTTATGAAGAAATCATTTTGGGTAAATTCTGTTTTCTTTAGAAAATCATTTTTAAGGGAAGAAGCTCCACTTACAGAGATTGGCAATATGCTACTCCAGTTTACTACAGTATCACACACTCTACAACCTTGTTCACACTTTCATAGCTTGTCCAGACCAAAACTCCAGTCATATACATAAATATATATTTGTGTGTATATATATATATATATATGTGTGTGTGTGTGTGTGTGTGTGTGTGTGTGTGTGTGTGTGTGGGTGTGTGTGTGTGTATGTGTGTGTGTGTGTGTGTGTGTGTGTGTGTGTGTGTGTGTGTGTGTGTGTGTGTGTGTGTGTGTGTGTGTGTGTGTGTGTGTGTGTGTATGTGTGTGTGTGTGTGTGTGTGTGTGTGTGTGTGTGTGTGTGTGTGTGTGTGTGTGTGTGTGTGTGTGTGTGTGTGTGTGTGTTTATTTAGTACACATAAAAGGTATCTCTACCACCACAATACCAGAGATTATTTCAAAACTAGGAAAAAAATTCATATTTTTCACATCAAACATCAAACAACTGCATTTCAACCGTTAGATGTCCCACTTTCACAACAAACGTCACTGTAAACGGTTAAATTTTCCTCGCCTTCAGCAGCCAAATGAACGCTTTAATCAAGTTTAGGCTGAGGCTTGTAAAATATCAATTTCAGGGTGTTGGATCGATAAGGGTGCGTGACTAGGGGTGGTTAAGGGCCACGAGGTGTCGGTCTGATTTTGACAGCGTCTTTATGACGTCATGTTTTTCTTTTCGGCTTAATTTTTATTTCACTTCCTAAAACAAAAACGTTTAGCTTTTCTGAGGATGAGTCAGTAGTACTTTATGACAGACGTATGAATATTTTTGCCTTTACTATCGGGGATATTCGCTTCTAATCGTGACAATATTCCTTGGATCATAGCAGTTCAAATATGTTGTGTAAATTTATGTATTCATTTAAAATTAGGTTTAAATGTTTTCTACTTCTAATACTAATTGATTGAATACAATCATTTCAAAACAAGAATATATAGTAATAAAAATATTGTAAATAACCCAAATATTACAAACATAATAAAAATTAACTGATACCCTTTTACCCTAAAAGAATAACAGTTTTAAGTTTAATCTTAGAAGGGTTTAATCTCAGGTAACTTCTACTATTAGTAATTCTTTTATTATTTTTGTGGTATTGGGGTTGTTTTCATTATTTTTATTATAATACATTGTACCACTGTGCTCTTAATATTGTATAAGAATATATAGAACAAATGGCACATTTCAAACCTTTTCGCGGATACATTGTACACTACCATTTTCACGAAAAACTACCTTGCATACTGACAAAGGTAAGTCTTTGTCAGTTTCAGGTATATCTATACAATATTATTACCTTGTTACAATATTTCCATGTTATTACAATGTTGTCATATTTTTTTACATTGTTGTCAAATTTCAACAATGTGCTATAACATCAAAAACGTTTTATATAGGTCTGGTATGTTAATATTGTGTCATAAGTTATCTTTATACGATAGTATTGTCTTACAAGAAAGAATTTAATATGTATATATAAACAGCAGACGTGAAGAGGTATGCTTTGGAAAAGTGTTTATTGTTATAAAATTAAAGTTGCCCTCCTAGCCGCACTGTTCTGTTATGTTTACTACATCTATTTATTGCCTTTATAGAGCTAGTATCTGAACGTTTGATAAAATTTATACGAGATTTTCTACCCTTTAAAAGGGCATAGCATAAGATCCAATCAAATAAAATTTTGAGACAACCAAATTTTAAATAATTAATTTGTGCACGTAGTAAATACAGTGTTTAACTCTATAATAATTAAATAAAAAACCCCATGGTTACCTGGTAACCGAAATGTACATCAAGTGATTAAATAAAGTTATATTGGGGTTAGTGGGTTTTTTATTTAATTATTACAACATTAGGACTCAGTTGCTCAAGAAAACAATCAATTAAAGTGTTTAACTCTGTAAAATATTTGTAATTATAAAATTTTTAATTTTTTAAAACAATAATAATCATTTCTAATTTACATTCAAGACGGCCTAATAGCGTAGGGTAACGCTGCATAACTCTAGGTATTAGAGTATTTCAAAGGAAGGTAGTTTGGAGTGCAATGCGCTTCAACCACCCATTTATATCTTCCCTAGATCTCAATTTCACAAACTGAGTCGAACTGGGACTGAAAATTCTCATATAAATTCTTTGGTGCTCCCGGGAACTGTACCAAGCACATTTACCTACTTGACCACTCAGGCACTTGAGTGATTTAAAATCAGTTTTTAATAACAACTCGTCATTCCTTGGAGTAATTTTTACCAAGATATGTGAATTCAAGCTGCACCCACAATGGCAAGTTTAGTGACTTATGATTGGTGTTTTTTGCAGGTGATTTACTTCATTTAAAAAAAGAAACAAGATTGTCCGCACAGGTTGAGTGTTTGGCATTTCCTCATCTCTGTAGATAATTTTTGTATTACATTTTAAACAACACAAAAAAACAACCTGTGCCAGCTCGAATATTATTTATAATATAAACAATATTTAACATTTTATGATTGTATAAAGATTTAAAAATTGCAAGGCATATCCAACCGTGGGCAGGAGTTAAAACTCCGAAGTTTTGAATCGGACTAAAAATTAAAATTAATATTATATTAAAAAGTTCAAATAATAAAGTACGTAGGACGATTTGTCCAAGAGATTATCTGGGTAAATTCTGTTATTGTGGTAAATCGTATTCGAGCGTATTTCACCTTTGCATCGCCCGTGAAACACAAACATTACTTATAATACCGCTAACATAGCGGTATTGCACATATTTTAATACATAAAACGCTAAAATAGTACTGTATATAGCTGGACTTGTTTACTCAGTCTAAGAAAATTAAAAAAAAACAAATACATTAAGGAAAGCAACTACCAAAGAAAACTTACAGTTTAAAATATTCTGTATTAATAACTTCATTATTTTTAATCACTTAAACAATAGTTTATGACTATCCGAACTGTAAATTTAGTAAATTTATTAAAACTTACTGAGACAGAACGTTTTCGATCGCTATGTGCCAATCTTCATCAGTGTCTTCTGCTTGGAGATGTTGGGTCAAGCGGGAGTCCCGACATCTTCAAGCAGAAGACGAAGATCGGCACATAGAGATCGAAAACGTTCTGTCTCAGTAAGTTTTAATAAATTTACTAAATTTAATTTTCGGATAGTCATAAACTGTTGTTTAAGTTATTAATATATATATAGTTAGTGCTATATACCAATAACTCCCTGTTTATAGTTGATATTCTAGACTTATTGCTGACATGGTATACATTACACATAAATTTATCGTTAATGAAACCTAAGGTGAACGAAAGCGAATAAAGATAAATAAAATTCCATAAGTCCCAAATATTAGTGATAATAACGTAAAAAATATCAAAAGCTCTATAATTCCCACCGCTATGAGCCAAACAAGTAATTACTGTCAACTGATGTGGAAATTTTGCTTTAGCCAAGCCAGTAACAGTGCTTTTGGAATTCAACTGATACATATTGTACATAACAATGTTAACCGATAACCAATATAACCTAGGTTTACGATTTACGTCACCGCTTGACCCGACATCTCCAAGCAGAAGACTGATGAAGATCGCCACATAGAAAACGTTCTGTCTCAGTAAGTTTTAATAAATTTACTAAATTTAAAGTTCGAATAGTCATAAACTATTGTTTAAATGATTAATAAGATTCACCGAACGTAATGGACTACAAAATTCAAGAATCCATGTTTTTCTTATACAATTAAATTCAATCACAACAGAAATTAAAAACATTTTAGTTCAGCCAGGATTGTTTTTTTTACACGACATAAACTAAAAACAGGCAACAAAGGCTGTTACACAATGTGATTACTATTAATAAACAGTATAAAGGAAGCGATAAACACTGATAAGGCATAATTAAACAAGAAACGAAAGCAAAACGCGGGGGTTGCGTGCTCAAGGGACAATCAATTCTCACCTGGGCCCAGCTGCGTGCAATTTGATCGTCACGTGACCTCGATGACTCTATTCCACTGCCTTCATGACAGACAGACTAATTTAGATGTCGTTTCATTACACTTAGGCTAAGAGGTCTCTCCTATTGCCAGCTCGAATCAGCTGTAAATGCTATTGTTGAAGTTTACGATAGCTTTCCGATCGAATTTTTAAACTTTAAAGTTAAATTGAAAAAAAATGCTATCAACAATTGGAAACCTTAGATCAAGATGTAAGTTGTTGGAATTGAATTCCTGAAAATGTTTATAAGCACTGTTCAAATTTAATTGCATTTTATTTGTAATCGTTTCGCAAGTAATATTGTACTTTAACTTTTGACGATTCTGGTTTAATTTTTTAGTCGCCTTTAATCACTGATTTTGAAGTCATTCTTTAAAATATAATATATAAAAAATAACACCTCTATAAATACATAAAAACATGTACAAACTAACGATATTCGTATAACGTATTCAACTGTTATCTAGAAGAGTACAAACGTTTTGTTTGTTGAAAAAACTGAAATTCACAAATGATATTTAAGTAAAGTTACAATACAACTTTCAACTGTTTTGGAACAAACGGTGATGAGTTTATAAGAACTAATACAAAACACTATCTAACCACAATATTTTGTTATATAGTGGCAACAAAAATAAACTCCCACGTGATTCCTTTTGTTGACTCTGAGGATGGTTGCTTGAAAAAACGAAATGTACTTGATGTTAATAAAAGTTTTTCAAGGTTAGGTGGTGTTTTGTGTTAGTTTTTCTATTACAAATTTTAGACATTGGGAAATAATGAAAATATACTTCAAAATGAGGATTTTTTCGATTGCATCTATTAGCTCACGCTCTCTTGATATATATATATATAAATATCGCAGTATGTTTCTTGTGTATTAATAAAGAACAAAAGTCTAAATACAAATACAAGAATTATAATTGAATTTACAATTCACAGCTTTTCGTTGGCTAACAGTACCACCATCATCAGGAATATTGAACAATTAAAATTAGCATATGTGCAAATTAGATCAAATAAATAGTTATGCCAAATCAATTACAATGTTGTTAAAATTTTTTTATTTTTTATTTTGCTGCCCTAACATTACAAACACTGAATATATTATCAAATTTAGATTTTAAATTATTTAAATTTATTTATTTAGATTATCAAAATCTAAATTTGATAATATATTCAGTGTTTGTAATGTTAGGGCAGCAAAATAAAAAATAAAAAAATTTTAACAACATTGTAATTGATTTGGCATAACTTTATTTGATCTAATTTGCACATATGCTAATTTTAATTGTTTAATATTCCTGATGATGTTGGTACTGTTAGCCAACGAAAAGCTTTGAATTGTAAATTCAATTATAATTCTTGTATTTGTATTTAGACTTTTGTTCTTTATATATATATATATATATATATATATATATCTTTTACGAATTTTCAATCGTTAATAAATACGTTTTTATTATCCAGTCAAGTTCTAATACATTTCTTTTAACCTATAGAGGATGGCAGTTGATGGTAATACAGTTTTTGCAAATATTTATTCAATAATTAAATTATAAAAATTTTTTGGCTCCAGGTCGGATTCGTACTGAGTATCTTCATATTCGAAGTCTAGAGTTTTGTCACTAAGATAACTATTCCCATAGCAAAAAAATTTACTTCTCAAAGATGCATATGAATATTCTTTTTGCTCTCATCTGGTTCTTGTCGAATTCTTCATTGCACAACCTAAAATTGTTGTCATGGCTACCACACTATATCATAAATAATGCTCTATGATTAAAAATGAATGAAAAGAATAACATAAACAAACTGGAATAACACTTTACAAATCGCCGATTCACACTGAAACGTATCGACTTCTACTGATTTGCTCTGACCGCCTAGGGTATTCAAACTAGGATAAGTAGGGCCTCTTAGGAGGTTTCAACTTTCAAAACTTTACATATTTTTACATTACATTAGAATGTAAAACATTCAATATAAACCGAGCCATACACTATATTTCTATACACAAATTAGAACTGAAAACTAAAGAATCGTTGATTTTTATAAAATCGAATTACCAAGTATTCGAACAAATAGTCTTGCTTCTCTCAGTGCTTTCGCTGCCAAGCAGGGGTTATAAAGCAACCTATAAACATTTCACAAATCTCGGTTTAGCTTTAAAGTTATGGTCAAGGTTGTATAAGACATCACATGTTCGGAATCTCTAAGCCTAGATTATTTGTGTTATTATGACATCCTGCGGAGAAAGTAAATTAAGTACTTAGAGTGATCATACGAGGCATCTTCATTAGAACTCCCGCCTGACCGGTATGAGATGCTCAACGCAACACCACGCCTGTTTGGAGAATTATTTCATAACCTATTACGCAATGTTTATAGTTTCTCAATATAAATAAATAAGAAAGTTTAATAGAATACTTTTAATTCGTTTGAAAACTCTTTAAGTACAAAATATACCAAGTGGGTTTCAATAGCCATTAACCTAAATATAAAGTTAGAACTAGAAGATAAATTGTTTACAATTAGTTGACTGAAATACGCAAGAAAAAAAGTATCATTCGTGGGACCATCTGTCAAATTTTGAATGACAAATGTGGTTAGAAGGTTTATATTATTGCCAAAAATTTACCTATTAAAAATATTGATTTAAAGAGTACAACTTTATCTTTTCTGTAAACAAACTCTCCGAACTGGAAGCCCCTGACCGGAAGTAAATAATATATATCTTCTAGGAGCATGTATACAAATGCTACTTTGCCCCCTTTTGTTGATTATTTCACTATGGCCGCCTTCTTCGCTTTAGTCACACATTCGACGATAGATAATTTGACTAATTACCTTGAAACTACAACCCGCATGACAGATTTCTTCTAATATTCATTAATTATAAATTATTGTTGTAAAATACTAATTACGCTGTAGGAATAAATAAGCACTACTGAATATGATCATTTATCGATTCGAGGAGTAAGTAATTATTACTAATAATTTTTTTTAAATGTATTTTTCAATAACAAATGGCTATGTAATGTAACAACAATAAGTAAAGAAGTTAAAGTAATAAAATAATATTAACAATCGTAATTTTAAAAAAAAACATCTTCTATATGAAGCTGAGAAGTGTATAGATAGTGGATTTGAACGATGAAACTGTATCTGCGCACAGGTACCTGCTTTCCTATGCAGTTGAGAAACAGTTCGAGAGAAAATTAGTCATTTGCTATAAAGTCTAATAATTTTCCTGATCTGCCTATGCATCACTTTTCTACTATTAGACTTACTTGCTGACGTGTTATGTGACAATGATGGCAAATGCATCCTGAAGACAACAACTTTACACACTGGAATGTTTTTGGAAAGGACGCTACACAAACGATACGTACTGAGATATAAAACTGAGAGTTTTGTTTTTTTAGTTCGAGCAGTTGTTCCAAGCATGCGCTAATATTCTATTTGCCGTTGCCAAGAGTTTCACCACTCGCCTCACAGGCTATATCTGTGTTTTTCCTTATGTAATAATTCTCTGCAGAATTACAAAAACGTTTTAAGGAATAAAATAATGTAAAATACGGTTAACTTGAATATAAACTTAATTTATATATAATTTAACGATATAACAAAAAATCGTTAATATTAATTCTCAAGTTATATAAATCCCTAAAAACAAAATCTAAAAGCATGAAATAAGGGTTAACAATTTTGCATTTAGTTATAGTCCTATGGGTTTATGAATAAATGTTTTTAAAAAGTCTTGTTATTGTTTAAATGTTTGAAAAAATCAAGGAATACGATGATGAAAATGATTTGGAATAGAATTAACTCAAATCGAAGGGCGTAGAATAATGTAGTGTTTAAAGAATTTATCTGGCTTTCAAGACGCATACTTTCGTATGGGAAAATAAGTTGGGGTTGTTTCGTGCACCGGTTGATAACGTTCTAACTGTAGCGTAACGGATAAGTGCCAGAAGCGAGGAGAAGAATTAATACAGTTCTTAATTTTACTCAAACTTTAGTTCTCTTGAAATTAACTTGAGTTTCTTATTTTAAATTAAATAATAAATTCTTCGTATTTTGTTACTCAGGTTCTTGTGCCTTAGTTGCCTAACTTCCGAGGCACTGTGGCAGTATATACTTTTCATAAACCAGTCTTACTTTAGTATTACCGTTTTTATAGAATAAATAAGTCTCCCATAACTGTATTTTTACGTCATTTCACTATAATAATTATCCATGGTTATATTTTACCTTTGTATCTCTACTATTACTTAAAACTACAAGCTTTTACTGTATATAAATCTCCTTAGAGTTTAATTTTGAAAGACGTTTTTAAAGACTTTTATTTATTAAATGGTGCTACATCTTCTCCCGATAGCCTTCTCACCATTGCGGGGATTCTTCTCAAGGCGTTGTCCCTTACTTTAAAGTGTTTTCCAGTATTTTTTCACTCTCTTGGACGAAAATTTCTTATTCTTTACTAACTTTTTTCACCTAATTCAATTTTTACTGTAACATGCTTCTAGTCTCTATTTTCTGTCAGTTTTTTCGCTCTCTTAACGAGTTCGCAACGTTTCTCTATTCTGTTAACTGTATCTCTCACTTATAGCGTGGTTTTATTAGTCAAGGTCATTTCTGCGTTTTCGTCAAAAGAAGAAATAAGAGAAAAATAGGGTTTCTGTTTTTCCAGTAAGGTATCCGTTCTATGTATTTCTTTTTTATGGATTTTTGTAAACAGTTTTCCCGAAATTTAAAGCAGATATTTGCTATCACTGAGCATTAAATAGGGGTGAAGGAGATATAGTGTACTAACTGTGCGAGTAGTGACGTCATCCCTTGAACTGACATTGGGGAGCAGATTCTCACTTTGGAAACGTCTTATGAATGCAAATTTCAATATTTTGAAATATTTATTGCACTGTGTTTTAATCCTTTGAAACGTTTAACTGGCATAAATACAGCATAAAGGCATAAATACAGCATAAAGGCATAAATACAGCATAAAGGCATAAATACAGCATAAAGGCATAAATACAGCATAAAGGCATAAATACAGCATAAAGGCATAAATACAGCATATCTCGTACTTACGCAATAGGTGGGACCGAGCAATAACCGTGTAAGTCGAATTCGCGTACGTTGAGGTATAATTTTACATAGAATCAAATACGAGTTATGTTTAATGGGGACCAAACAATAAATGAACTAATAATTTAAAAGAAAAATGCGTAGGTATAATTATCTTAAATACATAATACTACACAAAAACATATACACATACTACATATATATATATTTATATATATATATATATATATAATACTTTTTCTTGTTTAATAATTTAAAACAACATAGGTTATTCAAATACAAGAATATTTATTAATTTATATTCAAAGCCTTTCGTTGGTAAACAGTACCAACATCATCATGAATGAAAATTACAATAATGTAAGCTATAGGTACTCGTTGGTACTGTTTACCAACGAAAGGCTTTGAATATAAATTAATAAATATTCTTGTATTTGAATAACCTATGTTGTTTTAAATTATATATATATATATATATATATATATATATATATATATATATATATATATATATATATATATATATAGGCTATAACAAAGACGTATGTAAAGAGAAGTTATTTTGACATAAAAACTTCATAAAATCTAGTAAATTCGTGTAAAGAGTTGACGATTTTTTCTTCTCAAACAGAATTTTCTCGTAACTCGCTAATTTTTTTGTTTTGTAGCAGAAATACGCTCATCCTTGGAGTTCATGTTTTCCAAAACTTATAAACCTTGATCAATTAAACTAAGGCATTTTGTCAAATTTCTAACCGTCATTTTATCTTCTACGTCAACTGGGCCTAAAGAATCTGCGTTTTTAAAGTCTTGATCACTCATTTCTGTGAGCTCTTCAATTAACTGTCAGCTCCTGGTTGTGTGAATCCAGCAGTTCTTGAACGTCATCACTATCCACTTCTAAATTTAGTTGTCTGGCAACACCGATAACTTCTTCAATCACATCAGCAATTTCATCTCTCTCTGGCATTGATTTAGGTTGAGTTTGTGGCGACAAAAATAGACACCTTTTCCCAAACGCCATTCAAAGCTTTTTGTGAAATTTCATTCCAAGATTGTTCAATGATTCTCAAAGCATTTAAACATTGAATTGCTTCCAAAAATATTCAGCAGAGAGTTCGTTGTTCTGTCGCATAGCTTCATGCAGATGCGCAAATGATCTTCCTGTGTAATAAGCTTTAAATGTTTTGATGACTTCATGATCCATTGGTTAAAGCAAACTAGTTGTCTTTAATTTGTTTAGACCGACAGTAACATTCGTTTTGAGGTATAAAATGATGACCAAATCAGTCCTCAAAAAAAAGCTGTTCCCCAAAGGCTTCCGCTTCGAATTCCAAATCACGAACCTTCTAGCTTTAGATATATTTTTAATGCCCTTGGATTTTCTGAGCGATAAACTATGACAGATTGCAATTTACAATCAACAGCTGCATTTGCGCCAAATGTCACTGCCAATGGGTCTTTGGCGGCCTTAAAACCTGAAAATATTCTCTCTTCATCAGCTATAAAAGTTTTCATAAGCATTTTTTTCCCGAACAGGACAGTTTCGGCGTAGTTCGGACATCATAATTTAAAACCGTGTAACTTAAGAATCGCGAGAGGCGGGGTAGCGTAAGTGGATGTATTACTGTACTTTAAATGTTGTTAGAAATTTTGTTTCAAAATCGATTTATATAAGGTAAAGTTGATGATGAAAAATGAAAAACAATCACTTGTTTTTCACCTTAATAAATTTAAGAATCAACTGAAAACGTATAACCTTTTATAAAAAAGCAAAACTTATTTTAAGGAAGCTATTAATTAGGGAATTTTAGTACCTGAAGCATGAATAATGTACTTTTTATAACTGATTATTAGTTTTCAAACTGTGATTTCCGCTGAACGCATTAAATGTACATAGAAATGTAGGAAGAGTATGGTCCTCACTTGGTCCTGAGGATGGAGGGAAATCAGGACCAACTTATGAAGGATCTCTTCCTTGAAGTAGACCAACTCTATAAGCCTCAGTGCTTTTAGAAATAAAGTTAGGAAAGGTTGGCGTAAGAGGGGACGGTGCGGAAGGATAACGTAGATATTTAAAGAAGTTCAAATGGAACTGAGCTATAAAGAGAAATAATTGTTCGGGTCGGTATGACAGTACTGCAAGCAACATTCTTCTTAAGTTTTTAAAACAAGAATTTCTTATACATCGTATTGTCACGAAATTTATTAAGTAAAGTTTAATGGGAAAGTAAACTATTAGCGAATTCCGTTTCAAAGAACCCTCCGCCCCTCAATGTCTCCACCGGATGTTGCAAGGGTAGGAAGTCCAGGTAATTACTCACCCTCAGTTAATAGCTCGGAAAGGAATTAGGTCAATGCAGCAACAGTTGGAGGAGCTTGCATTGTTATCTTCCTATTCCGCTTCCTGTTTTGAAAGCCGACTTTCGATTTTCCGCCTACTTTCATCCCTGTGCAGTTGTCAATACGCATACGATTTGTATATAACGCCTTGGCCGCCGTGGCGAGGGCAAGGCAGGATACAGGGGGCGGAACGGATTGACCTCTAAAACATGCCTCGCGTTTTAAAACACTTAGTACTTGGGAATTTCTTCGAAAACTCGTCACAATCTGGGGGGAAAGGAATTCGCCGTAGGTTTACGAAAGTCAAACATGACTGTTAATGTTAACAGGTTTTTTTATTCTTCACTTAGATGTTATTTCGAGGTTATGTTTAATAGAACATATTCATAAAATAAAGATTTACTATTCGTTCAGAAATATAGTTCATTTTAGGAAATTAATTTTGTGATAAGGTACGACTTCGTTGTTTTTGTTATCCGAAGGCTATGAGGGGAAAATAGGGTTACGAAGGTTATTTGTATGGTAGATCATTAAGGTAAAAGTTTTTTAATTATATTCGGTTAAATTCGGTTCAAATTTAATTAACATGGTAACTATTTTTTTCATTTCGCTCTCAATACAGATGTGGCGTTGGCCTATTATTTTTGTTTATTACTATTATATATACTAATATATAATATATTATAATAATATAGGCTAATATTATAATATATACTATACTATAATATATATATATATGATATCTATAAATTTTATATAAGTTGTTTGATGTAATCATTTTGAATTCACTGATTAAACTAATTTTTAAAAAATACTTAACCAAGTGAATACATAATAGCTTACTTGCTGACGCGTTTCAAAACATACGTTCCTTTTATGAAGCTAACCCTCTACTTAAGTTGAGTATTTTTTAAAATTAATAATATATATCGCAATATGTATTCATGTGTATTAATAAAGAACTAAGTCAAAATACAAATACAAGAATTATAAATGAATTTACAATTCAAAGCTTTTCGTTGGCTAACAGTACCAACATCATCATTATATATAGCCTATATATATCGCAATATGTATTCATGTGTATTAATAAAGAACTAAGTCAAAATACAAATACAAGAATTATAATTGAATTTACAATTCAAAGCTTTTCGTTGGCTAACAGTACCAACATCATCATTATATATATATATATATATATATATCGCAATATGTATTCATGTGTATTAATAAAGAACTAAGTCAAAATACAAATACAAGAATTATAATTGAATTTACAATTCAAAGCTTTTCGTTGGCTAACAGTACCAACATCATCATTATATATATATATATATATATATATATATATATATATATATATATATATATATCGCAATATGTATTCTTGTGTATTAATAAAGAACTAAGTCAAAATACAAATACAAGAATTATAATTGAATTTACATTCAAAGCTTTTCGTTGGCTAACAGTACCAACATCATCAGGAATATTAAACAATAGCATATGTATATATGCTTGTGAAAATATAAATTTCATAATAACGAACAAATACTATGTACTTCAAGAGACGTGTACAGTCTCGAATATACACTTAGTTGTAAAATTGTTACATGTAGGCGTGTAACATTTTTTAAAATTGAACCAAAGTTTCACTCGTTACACGTTTATTTTTTTATAATAACTAATAAACAAATAATTAAGCAAAGTATAAATTATACCAACAAAAACTGTATATTTTACGAGACGTAAACAGTCTCGAATAGTATAAGGTAAAACGAAATTAAGCTAGACAAAACGTATTCTATGATCGACCACTTTAAATTTCTCTTTTACGTTATAAATTTCATCACCAGAATAGACCGTTAAATATTAAAATGAAGTCCAAATTATCTGACCGGAATACAACAAACACAAAACAATTTCTACCACTTAAAATGTAAATAAGTTTTATTTTCTCGGGCTTCCCAGGCTTCATTGTGCCGAGGATCACATCCAGCCGTGGCGAATCTGGCGGACGGGCGCGAAGTTATAAAATTAATTTCCACCGCGTTCGCCTAATCACAATTAACACAGATATATTTCTAGTTCAATTAAGAAATCATTTTGTTACCGTGCCTCCTGCGGTGAGGACACGAACTAAAGGTGTCTGCCCCCCGCTGGACGCTCCCTCTGCTCTCTGCTCCACAAACTTTACGACCTGTTTTATTGCTAATTTATTATTTTATTATACAATACTCGATTCTTTCCTTTTTATTACGTCGGATCATTTTGTATGCTAATAAATTATAGCGCGATATTGAAAAAAATTAAGTGGAGATAAAAACTTGACGTCTTGATCCGTAACTGGTTGATACGGTCGTTTTATATTCTCCGGCCACTGGACGATGTTGATTAATGCAAATTTCTTAAAGCGTGTTTACAATAGATCGATGTGATAGTGGTTTCATCTTATAGGAATAGAACCTATGCTTTCAGACAAACTATACTAATTAAAATTTCGTTTTGCCATAATCAAAATTAATTATTCGATTATTAGCTCATTAAAAGAACTATTTTTGTACACACATAAAACATATGTACATTTTTCCATCTAATTCTATCATTTTACCGGTCAAAGTAAATTATATTTTTTCAATCCCTGTAGCATTCTTTTTTGGGTCAAAGCCCAAAAAAATTACTAGTTCAAAACTCTATGTTAGCGACGCAAAATGGCCAAATTCCACATTTACTCCAAGTGCTGAAATGGGTCAAAAGTTTTATTAAAACGGTGAATGGGGTTTCTATATTTAATGGCCACCTTTAATGTCAATATAATCTTCATTTATAAAATAATAGCCAAAACGATATAAAATTCTGTTCACTAGTGTTTCTTACTCTCGGCTTATAGAATAGGTTTTACATAAGACGTACCTAATTAAAAATTAATAGAGCTATTAATATAAGAACTTCTTACACCGTTCGTCCCGTCACACAAGTCTCCATTACAAACACGGGAACTTCGCAGACTCATGTAGACTTTTTACGCTGAACAGCTTTAAACGATTATAGCAAAAACCACTGGTTTTATAGCGCTGGAAATTTTTTAACTTAAGAAATTGAACTCTGTTTTTCAATTCCTTCTATTAGTTCACACTCTCCTTATAGATATCGTGTTCACATTTTCAATCGTTAATAAAATACCTTTAATTAATCCACTCAGGTTCAAATACATTTTTTTAAATTTATAGTGGATGACACTTGATGTTATTACAGTTTTTTTTTCAAACATTGACTCATTACTTAAATTTAATAGTTAATTAATTTTGGTTTCATATGGGAGTACAACTTTACAAAAATGATTCAATATAGTTATTTCGTCCTATTTTGCTTAAAATAAGCGATAAATATGATTTCATAAAACCGTTGATTTTATATTATAAGCTTAGGTTATGTGGTACAATAGCTGTGTTAACTTTATGTTACTTTATTTATATAAATTGTAATTACTTAATCAAAAGAAAGTAAATTAAATTTATTTTTGTTAACTTAAGTAGGAATTGACTTTAAAAAGTTTTGATTATATTATATGTTTAAAGTTATATTGAGATTTGTCTGACACGGAGACTAGCGATCCTGTGAAATCTGGGACATTTCTTGAGATATTTCTATTTGATTGATCGATTTTGTCTAGTGTCTGTATAGTATGTATGTATATATAGTCTTAGTTTCTGTATAGTTGTATAGTAGGTAAGTTGGTATAGTTTTAAGAGAATTTACCATGTTTTTATTGTTCTTTTTTGTTACTTTATTTAGATTATATCTCGATTTTATTATTTCTTATGTTGAGAAGTTATTTTGTGCTTGTTTCAGTTTTTCTTTTTACTTTGTATCTTCTAAAGAAGGCCTACTCTAAATTTTGAAAAACGTGTAGCCCATTGATTCGATTGAAGATAACGAATTAAAAGGAAGGGAAGTAAAATAAAATGGCCTATAACAGTGACTATATGCACATTTTTCATTGTTACATCATTTTCATCGCCTCACAAGTACGTTACAGATAAATTAAAGAGGATGTACAGTTACATACATTGTTCAGATGTTTTCATTACATCGATAGATATAAAACTATCTAAGAAATTTTGTCAGAAAATACAAGTATAAACATTCACTTATAACATTATGCGATTATGCGATTATTTTCCAATTTGTGTTTTTAACATTTTAACTTTATTAAGTTATGATGGCTATGTATTGTTTCGAAACCTCTACTGAATACGGTGTGCAGTCTTTATTCTATTTCTTCTATTAGTTCACACTCTCTTCATATATATATATATATATATATATATTTACATATTTTTTTTACTTATATACTTATAAGTATACATATACTTACATATATACATACATATATATATATATATATATATATATATACAGTATATATTATATTTATATATTGTATGTATTGTATATTTATATATATATATATATTATTTATTAAAGAAATAAGTCAAAATAGAAATACAAGAACTATAATTAAATTTACAATTCAAAGATTTTCTTTGTATTTGTATTTTGACTTAGTTCTTTATTAATACACAAGAATACATATTGCGATATATATATATATATTGTTCAAATTTTTAATAGATAATAAAACACTTTTTATTCATACAGTCAAGTTCAAAAACATTTTTTTAAACTTGTAGAGGATGAAACTTGATATTATTACATTTTTTTTCAAATATTTCTTCATTAATTTAATAAGTATTTTAATAATTGATTTTAGTTTTGTATGGGAGAAAAACATTTCACAAAAGAGGTAAGATATCCAATATAGCTATATCGTCTCTTATGGCTTAAAATCAGTGACAACGTATAATTTTATAAAACAGCTGATTTTATAATATGGGTTATGTGGTAGACAGCGTACTATTTAGTAATGAAAAATGTTTAAATGAATTACAGCGTATTTAGTAAAAAGTAACTAAAGCGAATGTTGTCTTTATTAACTTAAGTAAGAATTTACTTTTAAACAATTTTTGTTATTATTAGGCTACTTGTTATTGTGAAGTTGTATTAGTCAGATAAAAATCTATGGCTACAGAAGGGGCGTTGTTTTGTTTGAATGACCGATAGAATCACCATAGAATAAAAACTATTTAAACTAGGCTCTTCACTTGTTGAGGGTATATCCGTTTCATAAAATAAATGTTTAAGAAAATATTTTATCCAATTTTAATTTTAAAAACTTCTTTAAGATATTTTATCGTATAACAGCTGTAGTTAACTCAGATATGCATCAGCTGTTACAAATAGCTTTTAGATCACATAAGCGATCAGCTGTTTAAAATTTGGTAAAATAATGAGGTTAGTCACTGCAAACAAATTAAAACGCTATTCATTATAATCGTAACCTCAAAGTTTGGTTAATTAAATGGATGACAACATGAATGTATACAAAAACAATTGATGTATTGACAAATTTTCAGTTAAAAACAAAATGTTTTGTCGGTTTTAGGTTAATAATATGTGATGAATTGATGCATTTTCAGTTAAAAACAAATATGTTTGTTAAATATAGGTTAATAAATTGATGTAGCGGTGAAGTTTCAGTTAACTAGAAAAATGTTTGCTGATTACAGGATTAGATTAAATCTCATATATTCATATGTACCGATTTAAATGTGTACTAAATATGTTATCTAAATACCACTGGCAAGGCCGTGGAGGAATAATTTTTATACTTATACAGACACTGTTGCGAGAACATATGACCTGGCGGATCTGCCATTTCGCCAGTATTGCCACTGCAAGTCAGCTTTACTACCAAGGTTGCCTCTTCCAGTCGTTATGTCATTATGGCATCCTTAACAATGTTCTGCATCATTATCTTATCACTGTCGTCGTCACACACGCGGTGTTTCACTAACAATAATACGTCACTTTATACTGTAGAAGTTCATTTTTACTGTAAAATAAATCGCGCCTTGCTATTTTTAAACATTAAAAATTACGGCAAAAACCTGTTGTAAAATGTCCTTGATTTCTTTGATATATGACTGTACAGGTAATCTCACGAAATAACAAAACCAGCGATAAGAACAGCGATTTGTATCAAAACGTCACAGAGCGGTGATAGGTTTTGGAAAGTTATTCTTGTGGTCGCCATTTCTGATAAAGTTTAGTATCGACATTTGTTTACGTTTTTCTTCAGATATGCGGTCGATAATCAAACAAAAAATACTTTTCTTAAAGCGACTGTGAAAAAAACAATTTTAATTGAAAAGTTCATTTATTTTGGCGTTATATTCATTTTCAGCGACCCCAAAAACCTATTTATACAAATTTCCGTCATGAATTTAACAACAAAATTTCTATTTTTTCCGAACTTCCAATATAAAGAGACCTGTGTGCGTCTCCCAAATGTCTTCCCCTTTAAAATTGCCTGCAGTCGTTTATATCTGATATCGCTATAAATATATATATATATATATATATATATATATATATATATATATATATATATATATATATATATATATATTTATACATATATATATATATATATATATATATATATATATATATATATCCAAGAAAAGAATTTCGCTTAAGTTTTTCTGGCACTAACGCATTCTTTCCGGTGTATCTAGCTTCCGGAATAATAGTTGGGCAAACAGAACAGGATAATTGTTTCATCCAGATGGGACAACGTAAACTGGGTGGCTAACTTCTGATTAAGTTAGTTTCTACTTTATAAAATAGTTCAGCCCTTAGCTAGGGTTGGTTAAACACTATTTAATTGGTAGACGTAATCGATTTCCCACTACGGGTTCCTGTGGGAACCTAAAAATGAGGATCTACTGTAATAATAATGGCGTCTTCTTTTGGCCGCATGTTATAAAATTACCTCGAGTATGGTTTCATTTAACACGAAAGTAAGGAAGGCCATATGTATTTGGGTAAAATATACCTATTTATCAATATATATTTTGGTAAAATACAACTATTTATCGATATGTATTTAAGTATAATATACGTATTTATCGATTTATATTTAGATAAAATATATTTAGAGTACATAATTATTATTCATGTCTTTAAAATATATTGGCACAACTAATTATGAAATTAAATTTACTATGAATAATTTGTAACCATCGACAGATAAAACTTTTATATGACGTGTTAGTATATTATTAGATATTGTTCTACTACGTAAAGTGTAGCTGACCCATAGCGTAATGTTAAAATAATTTTATTAGCATTGTTTCTTTCACAAAATTTATTTATTGTTTTACATTTTAACTTAATAGGAAACGTTTACTATTGACATATTCACTGAGACATATTTCTGTTAAACATTGACAATCCTTCCCAATTCCTTAAACATTATTAAAGCGCCCTGCACGAGCAACCACGAAGCCTTAATATTAACATTAAATAATCACTGTTTTTTACTGTTAGCACAAGACAATTCATAACATATTGTTTAACGTAATCCAGCATTTTCGTCGACGTTTCAGACATTTATTGTTTTATTATGGCCATTCTCAAGGTTACAAACTGCTAGTCGTCCCCGCAAAAATTAATCTAAAATTTAATTATTCTAAAATAATTTACACAGAGTATAAATACAAAACAAATGTCTTAATTGTCCTATATCATTTTAAATAAATATAAATTAATAATGTCAGAGGTACTGCACAGTTGCTTATTACATACAGGTAGGTTAATAAATGCGAATGCTGGTGAACATTCAGTTGGTTTCCAATATTTGGTGTAGTTGTATGATCCTATCTATATATAACTAATTAATTACTTAGTCTCTTATTTGTTTTTTTAATTTTTGTTGTAGTAAGTTTTAGGTAATTTTATATAGATAAATTGTTTTAATGTCGTAATACAAACTTATAATTAAAATAAATATGTTTTTAAAAATTTTATAATATAATTGTGTGTGTGTGTGTGTGTGTGTGTGTGTGTGTGTGTGTGTGTGTGTGTGTGTGTGTGTGTGTGTGTGTGTGTGTGTGTGTGTGTGTGTGTGTGTGTGTGTGTGTGTGTGTGTGTGTGTGTGTGTGTGTGTGTGTGTGTGTGTGTGTGTGTGTGTGTGTGTGTGTGTGTGTGTGTGTGTGTGTGTGTGTGTGTGTGTGTGTGTGTGTGTGTGTGTGTGTGTGTGTGTGTGTGTGTGTGTGTGTGTGTGTGTGTGTGTGTGTGTGTGTGTGTGTGTGTGTGTGTGTGTGTGTGTGTGTGTGTGTGTGTGTGTGTGTGTGTGTGTGTGTGTGTGTGTGTGTGTGTGTGTGTGTGTGTGTGTGTGTGTGTGTGTGTGTGTGTGTGTGTGTGTGTGTGTGTGTGTGTGTGTGTGTGTGTGTGTGTGTGTGTGTGTGTGTGTGTGTGTGTGTGTGTGTGTGTGTGTGTGTGTGTGTGTGTGTGTGTGTGTGTGTGTGTGTGTGTGTGTGTGTGTGTGTGTGTGTGTGTGTGTGTGTGTGTGTGTGTGTGTGTGTGTGTGTGTGTGTGTGTGTGTGTGTGTGTGTGTGTGTGTGTGTGTGTGTGTGTGTGTGTGTGTGTGTGTGTGTGTGTGTGTGTGTGTGTGTGTGTGTGTGTGTGTGTGTGTGTGTGTGTGTGTGTGTGTGTGTGTGTGTGTGTGTGTGTGTGTGTGTGTGTGTGTGTGTGTGTGTGTGTGTGTGTGTGTGTGTGTGTGTGTGTGTGTGTGTGTGTGTGTGTGTGTGTGTGTGTGTGTGTGTGTGTGTGTGTGTGTGTGTGTGTGTGTGTGTGTGTGTGTGTGTGTGTGTGTGTGTGTGTGTGTGTGTGTGTGTGTGTGTGTGTGTGTGTGTGTGTGTGTGTGTGTGTGTGTGTGTGTGTGTGTGTGTGTGTGTGTGTGTGTGTGTGTGTGTGTGTGTGTGTGTGTGTGTGTGTGTGTGTGTGTGTGTGTGTGTGTGTGTGTGTGTGTGTGTGTGTGTGTGTGTGTGTGTGTGTGTGTGTGTGTGTGTGTGTGTGTGTGTGTGTGTGTGTGTGTGTGTGTGTGTGTGTGTGTGTGTGTGTGTGTGTGTGTGTGTGTGTGTGTGTGTGTGTGTGTGTGTGTGTGTGTGTGTGTGTGTGTGTGTGTGTGTGTGTGTGTGTGTGTGTGTGTGTGTGTGTGTGTGTGTGTGTGTGTGTGTGTGTGTGTGTGTGTGTGTGTGTGTGTGTGTGTGTGTGTGTGTGTGTGTGTGTGTGTGTGTGTGTGTGTGTGTGTGTGTGTGTGTGTGTGTGTGTGTGTGTGTGTGTGTGTGTGTGTGTGTGTGTGTGTGTGTGTGTGTGTGTGTGTGTGTGTGTGTGTGTGTGTGTGTGTGTGTGTGTGTGTGTGTGTGTGTGTGTGTGTGTGTGTGTGTGTGTGTGTGTGTGTGTGTGTGTGTGTGTGTGTGTGTGTGTGTGTGTGTGTGTGTGTGTGTGTGTGTGTGTGTGTGTGTGTGTGTGTGTGTGTGTGTGTGTGTGTGTGTGTGTGTGTGTGTGTGTGTGTGTGTGTGTGTGTGTGTGTGTGTGTGTGTGTGTGTGTGTGTGTGTGTGTGTGTGTGTGTGTGTGTGTGTGTGTGTGTGTGTGTGTGTGTGTGTGTGTGTGTGTGTGTGTGTGTGTGTGTGTGTGTGTGTGTGTGTGTGTGTGTGTGTGTGTGTGTGTGTGTGTGTGTGTGTGTGTGTGTGTGTGTGTGTGTGTGTGTGTGTTAAGGTTTACAAGACCTTTCACGTTTCAGCGGACACATTAGAACTCTACGTAATTAGGCCTAGAACCTTCTAGAAGTAAAGTGACTAGATATTACTAGATTCGGAAAATCGATATATAAGGTTTCGTCAAGAGTGTGTATTACAATATAGTGAACGAGTAAGAGATTTTTATTATCAGAGTGACAGAGTGTGACCGTGTATGTTTAGTGTAAATATACTATTAGCGAACTCAGTAGTTATTAATTATTAAACTTATTTAAAATAGCATTTTGACACTTTGTAAATGTTAAGTGTGTAAATAATAGTAATTATAAAAGTATAAGAATTAATAATTATTTATTCACTCTAGAATTGCCTTATAATTTGTTGAAACCCCGTAATTATGTACCAATAATATCGACTAGTTAGGAAAACATTTTAAAGAAAAATGTTATTACTTTGTTCCCACAACAGCTCATGTCCCGTCGCGAGATCTGTGTTACGAATAGTTTGGACGTACCAAAGTGAAATATCGATTATCAGCTAACGTGTAATATCTATTAAAAATTTAACGTTTTAAATGAATTTAAACAGCCAAGTATTCACCGGTCAGACAAAATAGACAACATTAAATCCTAATGAATAAACTCGTGTTTTACCAATCATTAGACATTAGTAAATAATTAACGTCCCGTGATTTTTAATTCGGATTTACATTTATTTTTTACAAAAAAGTTCAATTTTGTATTTATTTTGTAGTAATAAACAATCAGGGCTTTGACGGGTACACAATGCATTATATTACACGTTATTTAATTTAATGCTATATTTTGACGTTTTAGCCTTTTACAACTTTCTTATGATCGCTATCAGGAATTAACTAAAAAATAATTTCTATTTAACCAACAATAGTCATCAATAAACATATATGTAAACAAACCATTTTTTATACTATAATTAAATAATTCTATTCGTAAAGGGTTAGCTTCGTAAAAGGAACGATTGTTTGGAAACGCGTCAGCAAGTAAGCCATTACGTATTCACTTAGTTAAGTATCATTTAATTATAGTTTAATCAGTGAATTCAAGATGATTACAACGAGCAACTTTAATTTTGTATAACCTAGTACAAAATAAATTGAAATAAGAAAAAGTACATAATTTCGAGTACATAAGGAAAAGTACATTTTTTAGTAAAAACATTTTTATCAATAAAAACTAAACAACAAATAAAATGTTATAAAAAAGTAACATGACAACAATAGTGAAAAAAACACAATAATAGTCAAAATTAAAACAGCCCAAAAATACCTCAAATAGCCGATATTTGTCAAAAAATAACCTAAAGTTAATATCAAATTGGAGGAACTGTGGTATAATTCTTCATTTTAAATCAATGATACATTCTAACCAAAATAATTATTTATTTAAATACTTACGTACAATTCGATTGCAATGCAGTCATCTTCAGAGGAAATTAGGCTATTACAAGAATAAGTATTACGAGGGTGAAGTTTATAGCTTTCAACTAAAATGTAGCTTCATTATTATAAAGAAGCACGGAACAGGGCAAACTTTTTTCGCCCAAGGATTTTTTATTTTATTTTGTGTATTTGACCACGGGAAATCAACTGGCATCGGTCTCAACCTTGGGAAAGTTCGGGATTTCGCTTCAGAGGCTCCTAGAGCTCCCACCCCCGGACAAACGCTGTTTTCGTTCAACGATTTTATTTTATAATTATTTTTGGGGGAAAATTAAGCATTTCGCCCCAATGGCTCCTAGAGCTTCAATGTTGTCCTTATGGAACTCTATTTTTACCACCATCCAAACCTATACATACCCGCAACGAAGTGTGGAAAGAAGTTCTGAACCATCGTTCTAAAACTCCTACAATGCCAACAGACAACCCTCACGATATGGAAGTTGGTACGTAGATATGTGTTATATTGTGTATGAAATAAATAAGGTTTTGTATTTTACTTAATCTCTTATCCGAGCGAAGCTCGGTCTCCCGCTACTAAGGATTAAAATAAAAAGTTATTACGATTAAAAGATTTTATTAATTTAAAATAAACCTGTATTTATTTTAATTATAAGTTTCTATTACAACACACACACACACACACACACACACACACACACTCACACACACACACTCACACACACAAACACAAACACACACACACACACACAAACATACACACATACACACACACACACATACAAACACAAACACAAACTCACACACATACACAAACACACACACACACACACACACACACACACACACACACATGCTGAATAAAATAAACAAACGTAGATATAACTAGGCCCAAGGATTTGTATTTCCGGTTTTCTAAATAAGTAAGATATTTTTCTTGTAATTTTACGCTCCCACACCTTGTTGAAAGAATTTAAATTAATTTAATTTCTCTAACTTGCAACAACCAAAACAGAACCCAGATAGTGTTGGGTCGACACTTTAGCGCTCAATTTATGGCCGCATTACAATATTCTATTTAAATTCCAGAGACTCCATAAATTCTGGTCTCTTATTAATAACAAAGCCGGGCCGAGCTGTTGTTGTTGGCGCGGAAGGTACACGGTACAGTCATGTCTGAACAAACTATAGCGCAGATAATCTGGTTATTATATAGTAATTAATGCGAAAACATTGTCCTTGGGAAAACATCTTGCACCGAACTGGAAACGAAATCTATGAGATAATAATTTTATTCTTCATTGCCGATAAATATTTTTATAGGATGGATTTGAAGAAGTCTTTTCAGCTATTTAACAAAAATTTTTAAATAATACAAATTTTATTTTTTAAACAAAAATTAATGCTAAATACAGGTTAATTTTTATTTCGAGATTGCGCAAACATTGTAAAATTCATTCATTGTAAATGAAGTCCCTATGTCAAAAGTAGTATTTAATGGATAATTTAAAAATTGTAAAAATTAAAATTTTATAATAAGACTAATAAAATAATGTTTGAAATATCAGAAACGTTAAATGAAAATTTACAAATATAATTTTATTAAAAAAAGGGTTAATTTGAAGGATTATAATTGGTGGAATATACAGAGTTTTTGGCAGGAATCTGCACAAGGTTATTTCTCTGATCAAAATAATGGATAACGTTCATATAAACATGAATTCGGAAATGCTTCGTTGACGACTTATACAGAGTTTGTCATTACTAAACTTTAAAACCCCCAAGCATCTTGCACTCCCAGAAGAACTAAAGATTTCTGCCCTTGAGACAATCCACACTTTATATCCTGAACCAGACTGGCTGCACATCTACACTGATGGATCTAAACTCAATCCTACTGGAGCTGGGGCTGGAGCTTTCTCCAAGCTATTTGAAATCAGCCAGGGCGTTGGGGCAAACACAAGTAATTTTGATGGGGAAGTAACGGCAGTGCGACTGGCCGCAGAGGCTCTTGCTGCGCATCACCCAGCAACGAACCACCAACGAGCTGTTTTCTTTATAGACTCCCAAGCCGCCATAATTGCAATAGCCGACAACTCTTCAACAGACTGTTCGAACATATTCCACTGCCGAGAAGCAATCTCACATCTTTTGCAAAATGAATGGTCAATTAGCCTTCAGTGGATCCCAAGTCACGTTGGCATCACAGGTAACGAAAGAGCAGACGACCTTGCAAAAAATGGAACGCAGATGCAACAACCATATGCAGAAACCAGCCTCACCTCTGCCAAACACCTTATTGATGCAATCCTTAAACGCTCAATTAAAAAAGATCATGAGGAAGCCAGCAGGGGGAAACAGTGGGCATCACTTAGCAGTCGCGGTCCTTTGGTGCCCTCAAGCGATAGAGCAACTGCCGTGGCTGACTTTCGACTTCTGACAGGACACGACTATCTCCAGGCCCACCTCTACCGTTTTGGCCTAGCAGAGTCCGATACGTGTCCGCTCTGTCTCAATGGTGTCATGAATGGGGACCACATTTCAACCTGTCCTGAACTGGACGACCAGCTGTCCAGAACCGGTCGTTACTGGGAGGCATTGGATAAAGTAAAGTAAGTATGAAAGTAAGTACTTATACAGAGTCAAAGATTTCACACAAATCAGCTCCTTCTGTGAAATTAACTAACACTGAAATTTTTAGGGGGTAATTGAGTTTGTTAATTAGATAAGTTTTATGTAAAATGAGCCGACAAATTGAATAAAACCTATCCCAGAACTCTAACTCTAATAGCTTAGGATAAAATTACAGGAAAGCAAAAACGATTAGGGGCGAAAACACACTTTTTGCGTTTGGTCTACAATAACACTGTTGAATTGCTTATAACCAAAGAAAAATGTCTAATAAAATTTGTAGAACATTTTATTTTGTAAAAAATAAATGGGATCGTTTTCTTATAAATTAAATTTTATTAAGAAACACACAAGAATACAAATTATGAAAATCATGCAACGAAGTAAACCAATATTCAAATTTGCAGATAATTGTTATAATTTGTAATTATTATTAAAAAAACAAATAAAGTAGTTTATATTATACAAGAAAATTATTTACATAGATAGATCAAAAGATTGTTGTGTTAAACATTGCACTACAGTTCGTACAATTAATAAATTAATAATAGGGCCTAATTTATTACATGAATTTGAAAATAAAGCATCAAATAGAGATATTTGGGTCATAATGATTAAAAGATGTTTATAAAATATAGTCTAATAATTAAGAATTTTCAACAATTTAAAGGTAATTAATTAATTTAAAAACCTAAAACGTTTAATTGAGGAACTAAAAAGACACAGCTACCAGTAACATTCAACAATGAAGCAGGTAAATCATTATTTATAAAGAATAATTCTTTTCTTTTTGGCGGTTTACAAGATTGATTCGCTCTTCAACTGTTGCTGGGTTCACCTAGTCAATACTAGATGGGATTCTAGCGAAACGACGGAACTGCGATTTTATGCACTGCAGAATGAACGCATGTACCTCTAGGTATTAACAATTCATCATATTTTTCCATCCGTGAAGGAATACGTATCACTATATATATATGATGAATAATTATTATCTGGAGTACATCCGTTCATTCTGCAGTGCATAAAATCGCAGTTCCGACTTTTCGATATAATCTCATCTAGCATTTACTCACTCTTCAACTGTTGTAGGGTTCACCTCGTCAATGCTATATGAGATTCTAGCGAAACGTTGGAACTAAGATTTTATGGACTGCAGAATGAACGGATGTACTCCAGATAATAACAATTCATCATATTTTTCCATCCGTGAAGGAATAAGTATCAGCATATATATATACATATGAAATGTTCGTCGACCGATTTTCGTAGAACTACTGGGGGAGCTTGAAGTAGCATCAACTGCTAGGCATGATAGAGTGACGTCACCAATATAAATTAAAACCGTTCGATATAGGAAAAATCCATATAAAATTAATTTATCAATCTTGAACATTTTTCTTAACATAAACAGTAATTGGGATTTAAAAACGAGTTCTCATGATTGTGGATTTTGAACCGGGAGAATTTAATTCATGGAAAACACAGATGGCATTATGGACTTATACGACATGAAATTTTATTTTCGTGCCAATTTTAGACAATAATGGTGACTTGGGAGAGAGATATTGTGGAGCTGTCTTACTGCCATACCATATTCAAGGAAGTTATACTTAAAGCTTCGAACGCCCAGTAGTTACTGGGTTTGACCTCAGTCATTTTCACAGACTGAGACCAAATAGGGATTACAAAATTCTTTGGCCTAACATAGGATCGAACCTATAGCCATTATATTACAAGTCCAAACCCTCTTCCTATTACATCATTCAGCCGCCTTGGTTTAATTAGTCTATTAGGCAAAACTCTTAATACCCATTAATAGCACTTTTGATTAATTAATTCAATAGCTGATGTTTTTTAGAAAAATCTGTAATAATATTAAATTTAGCTTACCATATCTATTAACTCCGTCGACTATTTTCATATTTAATCGTTTAATTTGATTTGTAATGTAATTTTACATAAAATTATTATTAACATATTATTTTATATTGCAATGGTTTTAAATTATTTCTAGTTTTTACAGTAATTAAAGAAATTTCACAGTAAATTAAAATAATTTATCCACATAGCCTAGATTAAGAAAGACACGCCCACTAGCCACAAACACGACTTTATAGGAAAAAACTAAATCATTACTAAATGAACAGTCACTCATAGATCGTAAATTATAAATCAAGCCGTAAATTTTAAGGATAGAGTTTAAAAAACAGAATATCTTTGCACGTTTTGAAAATCCCTTGAACACTGTTACAGGATAGTTGATTTTAATTGTGGAAACAGAACTTTGCAGAAAGTGTTACTTATTTAAAATATTTTAAAAATATTTTGGGAATAAAATAATAAATCTTCTCCAACCAAATATAAAAACATTTTTTTAATGTTTTCTGAGCACCCATGACCAAAGTGTTAACGTCTCGTGGGGGAAAATCCAAAAATAAGTTATGCTTTTTGATTCCATCTTCATTTAAGTTATTAGTTATTATTACATAACATCAAACATAAAAATTCTACAAAAATAACCTATGCCACACAACCGAACATTGTGAAATATAGAAACATTTCAAACTACAATCAACAAAAATACTCAACACCAATTTACAATATAGCTGGCATATTTAATGGCATGCACTTTTTAACATTATGTTCTCTCCCCCAAAATATTATGAACACCCCAAAACTCTCTAAGAAATCCCCCTAATATACCTATCTTACACCCGCCCAAATCTAAAACAACCAAGAGGTCAGTTAAGGAATGAGTCGAAAATTGAATCTTCCGAAACGGCCTTCCTCAATAATTAAAAAAGTAAGTGCTAATATAGACAAGTGTAATAAATTACAACCTTATATTAATGAAGGACCGCACAC
This sequence comes from Prosapia bicincta, assembly GCA_036971475.1. NCBI lineage: Eukaryota > Metazoa > Arthropoda > Insecta > Hemiptera > Cercopidae > Prosapia > Prosapia bicincta. The sequence continues at coordinate 50,940,058 of JBAIZL010000007.1, read as the reverse complement.
AGTCACGGTGCTACGAGCTATTCGTTACTACGTGACTACACATGGTCACGTAGAAGTCAATAGCTCGTAGCAATGATTGAATATAAACTCAATTTTTCATCGTTTAATGTCAATTCTAATGGTAAGAGGTTCAATGAATTTAATATAATGAATTCAGGTCTTGTATTTATACACGATAATACACTTAGTAGTCTAGTAGAAACAATAATGTTATTAATAAAGTTGTAATATTTAAAGAATAGTTTTAAATAGTTTTTTATCAATCGTACAGTGTCTTTAGATAGCAGCCTTATGTTGAGGACGATTTTAACTTATTTTCTCTAAGACAAAGTTGTCATTTTATTTTATTTCTAAGACTAACAGGATAACCGATATACAGGCAATAAATCTGCCTAATTAAAGATCTAATTAATTATAACAATTAAATTAATTAAAATTTTAATAGTTTTTTTAAAGAAACAATTTTTAGACTAAAGTACAATAAAAGCAAAGTTTAAATTAAACGCGAAGCAAAAAGGCTAGAGATAGACATACACAACATTACCATCTGTTCTTACTTTTTATGGTTTTTGGAATATATTTATTACATATTACTACTGAAGTTAAAATTATTTATTTTAAAAGAAAATCTATTTCGAACAAAGTTAGATATTTTTCACAAATCCTTATCAACCAATGCAAAGTAGAACGAAACGTAAATGAAAAATAATCTTTCAAAAGATGTCTCCAAAGTTTTCCAAGTGAAAACAACAAGCAAATGAATAAAGCATACTTCACTTTCGCTGTTTGTTACAGTTTCAAAATTCATCCCATGATCTTCCTGTACAACACGTCGTGTGAAATTTGAGCCCAGTAGGTCATAAACCTGTGCGTTGTCAAAGGTCCTACACACACATACACACACACACACACGCACACACACACATTCACATACACACACACACGTATATATATATATATATATATATATATATATATATATATATATATATATATATATATATACGTGTGTGTCTGTGTGTGTATCTATCTATCTATCTATCTCTCTCTCTCACTCTCTCTCTCTCTCTCTCTCTCTCTCTCTCTCTATATATATATATATATATATATATATATATATATATATATATATATATATATAAACTGACTTCCTTCACACTGTATCCAGGCTTTGGAATGCCTAAATGGCAAAAGTAAAATTTCGTCATTTAGGCATATTTAAAATGAGCTTATAAACATCAATTTTTTAAAAACATTTTGACTTTTTTAAGCAGTTTTTTTGGAATTCCAATGAGTTACTATTGAACGTCAAATCAAGTTTTAGTCCACTTACTCAAGCTTGTGGAAGTATGATATTGACTTGAAACATGTCTCGTTGGACTTAACTACAACTGAATAATTAAACTGGGCGCTATTCACAGAGATTTTTGTCTGAGGGTTATTGTCAAAGGGTCGACTTTTACAAGTTATTCTAGCTCTTAGGCACTTAAAATTTAAGAAAAACAATTTTAACAACTTTTGGTAAAATGTACTTCTACATTTTTTTATGGTGAAAAATACTTTTTTACTATTGTGATGTAGGATTCCATTACATATTTAGGTTTACTATGGTTTAGTTATACTGAAAATTGAGTGTGCGCGGGTTGGGTTAATCCATAATATATTCGAAACACCTGTTAACTTGAGCGCAGGGGGGATTAACCCATAATATTTGACACACAACGTTTTGTTTACGCGCAAAGATTGGGTTAACCCATAGTATTTTATACATACTTGTGTACTTATCCGCAGGTCAGGTTAACCCACAATATTTCATACCTCTTTACTTATATTTTACATTAAAAAAACATTGTGATAATTTATAGTAACATTTATTAAATAGATCCTATTAAGATAACGTTATAGATAAACAGAATTTACGTCTTAATAGGTAAGTAGGCCTGTATTAAAAAATTTACGCTAACAAATTTTGAAATAGTTTAATTTATTTTTCTGCCAATAATATAATACAGAAAGATTCAACAACCACGAGTAATAAAAACAAAACTTTATTAAATCATAGATTAGGGCCTATTACATAATTTAATTTAAAAAAAACAAGATATTTCTAATCATATATAAAATTAAATTTGAAAAATATTTTGTTGAACCGCCAAATAACTTTATAGTGTAGAAGAAAACATAATTTTAACCTACCACAAGGTTTGGGATTCGCAAAAAGAAGAACAATTCGTTAGAGAGAGAGAGTGAAAGAGAGAGAGGGTGCGTTGTTCTTTTATAGCTACAAGATATTGAGAGGGAAAGTTTGATAAAATTCCTAAAGACCGGTGTACAATGCAGCCGAACGTTTGCATGCGGAGGCACGCCGACGCACACTGCCGCAGACGAACGCATGTTTTGGATCAGAACCTTATCTCCTCCACTTCCCGTCTTTAGCAAATGTACCATTCGGATCTGGGCAGTCCCGACCCATCACCAATGCTGTCGTTGCCACAAGCTTTCGGTTCCTTGGCGACGCCACGTGAAGTGGTAATCTATTTTATTCTTGATGTGCACGGGATTGAAACTCTGTAGTGGTTAAGATTGTGTTTCATGTTTTTCTATCAAATTGAATATGTAATAGGTTGTGATTTTTATGTTATATTTAAATTTTTCTGAAGTCACTCATTTTAGTGTCTTTTTGTAATGCTTAATAATTACAAGAAATTTCATTGTAGCTATGTAAACTATAGTTGTTGTTGTTGGTAATTTAATTGTATAGCCTACTTATGTATTGTATGTACTGATGACGTAACGTAGCCGTTATAGAAACGTTCCCTGTTTAAATAAACATGTTTTACCTGACTCGAAAATCAACCGCATTTATTTTAACTATAATCTTTGCGAGTGTAAACATGATTAATAGTCTTGATTTATGGTTTGTATTTGTACTATTTGTGTTAAGAAATAAAATTATAGCAAGTACTGTAGTAGTTTCCTTTATTGAGTTTCTTCCAATATGATCCCATATATTATCTTTAACATCATTGTCCTTGTAGGATATAAGTCGAGAACCGTAAAGCCGCGGATTTGTTTTACTATTACTATTATTTGTTCTACTAAAAACTTGTAATATACATCTTTAAACGACGCCATTACGACAACAACCATACTGCCTCCGGAGCTGCTTGGCGCCGCCGCTCAGAAGCTTGCATCGGAAAGCGTTCCATGAAAATCTGTAAAAGCGATGCGGCGTGATCGCGGTCGCAGCGGCTGCCTAGATCCGAACAATACTACGATGACGTCAAATGTGGCATGGGTTGTGACGGGAACTTCTTTAAAAGTATTCCGTGGCTAGAGGACGATGATTCAAGTGATGAACAATTAGGACTCTTATATTCAGAATCCAATAGGTCACATTGGGTCCATCCAGTTAGCAATTTGCTTTAGCATTGACGTCCCGTGTGTCTCAAAGAACACGTTGACATCTCACCGCTTCTATTAATTGTCCAATGTCAATTATAACACAAAGAAACAGGCCACTAGTTTAATGCAAAGCATTTTCTGGTAAACAAACCCTACGCCCCTAGCGGAACTGTTGAGAAACAGAGTTTAGCGCTTGTGTGAGACAAAACGTCTGCTTGCAAACATTTTAAAAATCGCCCTCGAAGGGATTCTAAATAATATGCATCCAGACGGATAGATTTCTGTATACGTTGCCACATGTGATAAACTGAGGTGCGATTTTTCGTCTGCCCAACTGCATAATATCCTACGCGAGATAACTTGTGTTCGGGAAAACACACAGTACTTCCATTTTAAACACGTATTTGGTTTTAAAAACACGGATTGAACTGAGACTGGCTATCATCTCTGCTTTTACTTACTTCTTACTTTTGCTGCGGACGTCCAGGGTCATTTGACTCCGATGGTCCGATGTCCATAATAAGTTGCTGCAGCCAAGGTTCAAAACTGTTTATTGCGTAATATTGTTCTCGTGTATTCTCTCTCAGTCCAGACCTCAAAACTGCTCTTGATGGAATTAGTGAGGAGCATCGCAGGAGATGTGCTCCAGGGTCTCCTCTTCTGTTTTACAGTTGGGGCAGAGAGGAGATTCACTTAAATTAAATTCGAAATATGGGTCTCTGACACAATATGTCCGATCTTGCTCGTGCTGCTAAGGGTGCTGTGGATCTGGGAACTCTGATACATCCCAAGGTCATTTGGTTCTTTTTGTATGGCATAGAGGTTTCTACCTTTAGTTTCTTTTCTCCTACGGTGGATCCTTTTTGGTCTGACTGGTCTTTCCGAGCACTCAGACGTTTCAGAGTTTTGTGGTAAGAAATCCGGTCCCATTTTTGCTGCTCGCTTGGCGATTGTAACTGTCTTTCCATTTCTATCGATGCCGCAGTGTGAAGGGATCGACTGGAACTGTATTTGTTTTACATCTTTGTTGGAAGTGTTGAGCAACACTCATCTTTACTCTTTAATCCGCGAATAGTGCAAACTTGATAGTTCAGAACAGTTCAAGGCGAAGTGAGCGAATATGTGACAATTAACTCTACTCCATTTGTAAATAATTTTATTCTCTGCCATTAAATTGAGAACCATTAAACCAAAAGACGTGCGTAATCTAAAAATGTACAACGCCCAGAACTTTGTAAGCAACGAAACGAAATCCAACAAGCAGATAAATTACTCATAGAAAAAAATGTCAAAATAAAGGATGACGTATGCTTGTCCTACTCACCTAATTCATTTTCTACAAAAGTTTCAAGCAACGTAAATCATTATTACAACCTTTTAAAAGACACATAGGTACATAGCAGAGTGCCTTACGATCAACAGTTACGATGACAATGGTTACGTTGAGAACAAATGAAGAAACGATAGTGAGAAAAGGTTGATATCAAATCAACATAAGATATAATATATGTAACATAAGGTACATTAATATAAACCTAATGTAAAGTTATTCCCTCATTAGATGAACATCCGATATCAGTAAGTGAATAAAAAAAACGATTGCTCATAGAGCACAGATGAGTCGAAAAGTTTAATCGCCTGAATCTTTGGTAACGTTTTGAATATGATTCTTTCTCGACACTTCACTGAGTTGAATGTATCAACTATTTAAAATGTAACTAAAAATGTGAATCGTTTAAGAACAAACCAATAAGTGCGTCTACTTCATGAGTGATTTCAACAGAACGAAAACCACCTCTAGAAAGAGCGACAAAAACACAATTTAATAGAATGAGTAATACTTGAAATAACTAAAAACAAATGAGCAAGAATCTGTCACATAAAACAAAATCTACAAAACGCCTAAAATATCACTGGTTTTTTATAAAATATAGCGACGGTAAAGTAGGAACTTCGAAGCGAGAGGAAAGTCCAGTTAATTGTTTACAACAGCCAGCCCCACCTCTTCTACCAAATAATTTATAGCAGTATTTCTTTACGATTAAGATATTCAAAATGCGTGAGTAGGAAGAATTTATTGGTCAAACTCGTCTCTACTAATCCATTTGGGTATTTTAACGGAGTGTTTTGTGAAGTGGAGAAAATAATATATAGGGGGGTACAGTTAGTGTCAGGTAAAACATGGACACAACCTTAGAGCCGAACACACCGTATTGTATCTTCCCGGTGGTTTTTTTTATATATTTGAATAATTTACAACTGCTCCTTCTGTCCCAAATGGTTTGGACTTTAATCGTTTATATGTTCGAATGTGCATAAATCGACAAAACAATTTTTAGTAATACTTTTTTTATAAAATATTCTGTTCAGTTACAAAAAGTATTTTTTAAATCTTCTCACCGATGGTTTCTTGGCTCACAAATACAATGTCCCTCGTATTATGTGTTTTAGAAATACATAATGAGTTTCACATTTTAACTACATTATTTTATTTCTAATAATTTTAAAATGTTCTTTTACTACGTACCAGTGGTATAGTGTGGTAGGGACGATAGTGAAAAGAGTTTTGGTTTAATGCCAAAAGGAATAAATTTAGAAACAAGTGTTATAAAAAAATGCTTTTAAAGTAAACTCCTATTGTGGTAGACAAAGAAAAAAATTTATTTTAGTTATTTTTTCTTTTATAATTACAATTAATATAGGCAAATTATTAATATACTCATCTTCATTTCTGTTAGGAATACTTCTGTATGTTTGAGTACAGTTTTCTGTCGTTCTTAAAGTTTCAATATGTTAACAGAGGAGAATATTGAAACGTTAAGAATGGCAGAAAACTGTACTCAAACATATATTAATATAGGTCTAAATAGACTATGTATATACATATGACAGAATCACAATATTAAGTGGCAAAATAGAAAGGGAATTTTCTTGCAATTTACCTCTCAGGAGTTGAACTATTATTTTTGTTTGTTACTATTGATTAGTTTCTTATTTTTTTGTTTCTAATTTATTAAACTGATGGTTGTCTATAATTTCTCATTCTATCCACCTATTGTAGACCTAATGCTTCATTATTTGCAAGGAACCTATCTCTTATAATTTCATATAAATCTTAAAGTAATAGATTTCTAGCTATGAGAAAATTGACTCAGTGCCATAGTGCTGGATTTCAAACATGTAGCTACTCAGTTCGAATCCGACCGGTACATTAAGAACTTAAAATTTAATTAATGAATAAGTATTTGAAAAACTGTATTAACATCAATTTTCATCCACTATAGGTGAAACAAAATGTATTTGAACTTGATTGGAAGAATAAAAACGTATTTTATTATCGACTGATAATTTGTACAAGAACACACACACACACACACACACACACACACACACACACACACACATATATATATATATATATACATAAAAGGAGAGTTTGAGCTAATACAAGGAATTGAATAAAGTATTTAGGCCTATTTGGCAAACTCCAACACAAAGGTTGTCGCCGACATAAGCTGGCATAAAAATGTAATTATTAGCATTAGCGGAATCGAATGCAAATAAGCTATTTGTATTAGCTTCTTTTCAATCATGGTTAAAATTTCAATGTAGACTAGTGGAAATATTTACCAATTTATAAACATAACCTAAAGGTCACTATTTATTCAACCATTCTTCTCTGTTAATCGTTTTAGTGGAGAAAGCAGCAAATTCTGCTAAACAGTTTTATTTGCTAAACGAGAATATTTACAATGTAGGCCTAAATATTAAAATAAGTAACGTCAAGATTCCTTCTTAAAATAACGTCTGTACAATAAAATCGAGAGAACCTCCAATTTTAAAAACAACTGAAATATCAATTTGTATTCCAATGCCACTGTAATGCTAGAAGCCCAATGAACTAGTTAACGTTTCTATGCCAACACGGATCTAAGATTTGTTTCAAACAATCCAACTGGCCCTGACGACAGATTCTCCAACGTATTCATCACGATTTCACGGAACAGTTTGGAAAGCGAATCGAGATTATGCTGCGTCACTAGATTGATTGATGATTGTTGACTTTAGGTGATTAGACATTAGTACTGTAGGCAATGAACCGTGAAATAGTCATTGCCTATTGGCTGAAGCTCTTTGGTCGCTAAGTTGGACACACTGATGAAATACGCTAGGTGGATGTATGACATCATTTGTAAAATAATGACGTCACTGATTGATTACCTCTGGGAAAAAGCATCTAATTGTTTTGCTGCGGTGAAAAGCTGGTGTATTGGCCTACTTAAGGTTAGAAACGGAATGTATATTAAAGCGGACCGCAAACCCCAGTAATATTTATTAAATTAAAAACCGCATGATTTCTAGTGCGGATATTAATTTAATCTACTTGGGTTCTACAATTGTGGAAGTAACGCAACCTGGAAGCTATAATGTTCATGAAATGTTTATTATTGTATAGTGCTGACTATGTAACCGTGCTCTTGGCCTTGAGAGATCGCACGATATTTCTCGTGTACTACCACTTCTTAAAACATATTAATATTTAGAATGTTCTATACATCAACAGTTTCTACATTCAATATACTAAACATTTTTCAAGAATGTTTGCTATTGCATACCGAAGCTAATTTATCATCGAATTTAACTAATATCGACCGTCTCATGCAAGTCAGTGTTTTGACAGTTCTTATCATGTTTGTAGGAAAATATTTATACGACTCAAAGCAGCCCTCTACCTTCCCTCTCGCATACTGCGATCTTTCAAGGCCAAGTGCACGGTTACGTGGTCCGCATTATACTAGTAAACCAACCATTCCGAGTTGAGTTTACACAATACCTGTGGTTAAATGTATTCCATAAACGCTACCTACACACTTTGCAAATGACGCTCTTTACCTGCAAGTTTTATTCTTATTCGTGGAAAGTGTAAAGGAAGCTTGGGGACCTGGACAGAGTTACTCTATAGGCCACCACATGCCCAAAATAAATTGAATGGCTCTCCAATAGTTGGTAAAATGGTATAAGCCTGGAAATAAATTTTTAGTTTTGGTTTTGAAGCTCAGAAGTGAACAAACCGAGTCAGTGTCTTTATAGTTCATTAAAACTTTATAATAATTAGTTCTCTTCTATAATAGACTAGGCCCATGTTTCTTCTCCATAATTTTTTCTTCTAGTATATGTCTCAGTATTTTGAGTCTTGGATAGTTTCAGATATTTTAATTTTCCTTTTTCATACCTTCAATTAATTCTTTCGCCATTTTCAGTTACATATCTTATTTCGTCTTAAACAAGGTCATGATGGCTCTTACTAAGATAATCTATATAGATGTTTAATGGTGTGGTCCCTGTTGCTTCCTCATCTTTGTGGCATTAAGCATCCGTTTAACCACATTCGACATTTCTTAGTTCTAAAAGGTCCTAAGGAGAACAAAACGTATTTTAGCTCTTTGGACTCGTCCACTTCTTTAGCTCATTCACCGTTAGCTATTTAATTCACTGTAGGGGCCTTTAATAGGGTAGGTTTCACGTAGACGTCCTCTGCAACGACCTTACAAGAAACAAGACCGAGTGCAATGAACATGGAGATTTTATTTGAGATATTACTCCCCAACCCTCTACCTTCTCACCATTTGTTGATGAATCTCTGGCTTGGGACAGGCTTAGCGAAGTTACTAACCAACCACGAAGAGCCTAGTTTAAATTCAAAACAAATTTACATGTATCTGTTCCATAAATAACGGTTCAAAAATCAAACTATTAAAATTGTTGAGGATTAGATATGAAACATTAAAACAAAAAAAATTAACCGTTCAAAAGAACAGAACTATCGGGATTTTTGTAAATGGATCTTGAGCAAATAAAATTCAGACTTAGTTGGTCCGAGACTTGAACTGTTGAAAGGAGTATGGTGGGTTTATGGGATCCAACGAAATAAGAAAGAACAGGTTAGGTCGTAAGTTTTCGGGTTCTAATGAAATAGGGAAAAAAGGTTAGGTGACGTTATGGATTGTATGAGATAGAAAAAGGACTGGTTTGATAAATAACCTTTAAATTATTAAAGTAACCAACTGAAGTAATAGTTTTGGTAAATTCTGTTTTGCTAAAGCAACAGATCGTCCGGGAATCCTTCTTCCGACCGTTTCTTCCTCCACTATCTTATCCTGGATAATCACTTGCAGCACTTCAAACAGTTCTTCTCAATATGTGATCCAAGCTCCAGAGTTTCCACCATTTTACTGCAGTAGAATCTCTTTTTTTTCATCGATCTCAAAATCCCCACGACCGTAATCCTTTGCCCTTAGGAAATTATCAATGTACATCCACATTTCAAGTGCCTTATCCTTTTATATCAGTCTTCCTCCGCGTCTAAATCTCAACTTCATAGAACAAAATTGACAGATGATTCGTAACACCTTATAAAACTCAAAAGTCTACAAAAGATTGAAACATTAAATGCGAAGCATTGTTCATATAGGCCTTAGGAAAACTCTGGATATTCACTTGCAGCACTCCAAACAGTTCAACTCAATATGTGATCCAAGCTCCAGAGTTTTCACCATTTTACTGCAGTAGAATCCCTTTTTTTTCATCGATCTCAAAATCTCCACGACCGTAATCCTTTGTCCTTAGGAAATTATCAATGTACAGCCACATTTCAAATGCCTTATCCTTTTATAACAGTCTTCCTCCACGTCCAAATCTCCACTTCATAGAACAAAATTGACAGATGATTCGTAACACCTTATAAAACTCAAACGTCTACAAGAGATTGAAACATTAAATGCGAAGCATTGTTCATATAGGCCTTAGGAAAACTGTGTAATATTTCCTTTTTTCATACTTTTAATCTATTAAGTGGTTTTTAATTTTTTTACCATTAAATTCAAATATAATTACTGTTCCAGCAGCAATATATTACCTGTACTACTGCCCATGTTTTGTGTTAATTAAAGTATTTACTGATTTGAGTATGCCCTTGAGGCATGAGGTTTATTTTCCTGGGTAATAGTAAATAGAAATATTTAAAAATATTAAATGAAACAATTTTTTAATGAGTTTAATTTATTATTAAATTGTCGTTGTTTTTATTTTGCCTTTCTGTGTGTTTGATATTTTTACTGGTAGTTGACTTTTAGTTTATAAAAATATGTTGTAATTTATAGTACTTACATTATTATTTAATGTTTTAAGTATTTGTCTTTATATTGTTTCCGTTGTTTTTATCGTGTAATTTAAATTTTGTACGAAGATGGTGTACGTTGCTGATTTTAATTTGAATGTATGTATTATTAAAAGAAAATAAACTCATTCATCTACTCAGGCTAGATACCATTTTATCTAACATCCAAAAATGTAACAATGTATTATATTGGATTTTTCAAGATAGTTTTTCATTATAATGAATGTTTTTACAAAATTTCAAGTTTGTACCATTTGTTAGAAAGTGAACAGCTTTCTGGTGAATTAAATATGTACATCTTATATCCCCTATGTGAGAAGAACTGATGCCATTTATCTAAGAGTTAGAAACTAGCGCTGACTTTCTGTATATTTTAGCGCTGACCACTGTTGGTGCCGTGTCGCCAGGACTACCTGCCCGTTCCAGTGGCCTGCGAGGAGGACCTACAGCGTCTCTTTGGCGAACTGCAGGAGAGCCTTCGCAGCGGATTCCGATGCGTCGTCACCGTCAGGACATCAAGGGTGACGACTCGGAGCGGCCAGTGCAAGAACTGCAGGACCGTTGGACATGCGTCCAAGCGGTACGGCGGCTGTCCCAAGGACGAGTCCCGGCCCTGCCGACAGAAGAGAGTGAAGCAGACGCCCGCAAAGAGAAGCGATCACCAGGTCCTCGGGGGACCTCCAGTCTCCCCCAAGGTGCTGCCGCCAACACCTGCGGACAGCAAAGAGGCTGCGTCGTCGTCGTCGTCGCCGCCGGATACTGTTGCGGTATCCAAGAAGACTGCTCCCCCTCGTAAGAGGAAGTACCGCAACACGGAGTACAGGGAGGATCCCGCTGCTGTGGCTACCGGCTGGGAAAGAGTGTGGCGTCGCCGTCGTCGGCCGAAGACCAAGCCGGCACGTGTCGAGGAGTTGAAGAGGAAGTACTTCTTCTGGGACTCCGAAGAAGCCGACGACACGTGTACTGAGCTGATCCCACGCGACGAGCTCGATACATCGTTTAAGGAGATAACTGAGCTCGTCCTAGCTCCGGGAGTCTGCATCCCGGACAAAGACCTTGCAGTAGGCCACATCGAGATGTATGAAGACCTCATGATGAACGAGGAGCAAAAGGAGCTCAGGTCTAAACGCCGGTGGCGCAATAAGCAGCGGGCATGGCGACGGCAACGACGCAGAGAAGCGGAAGCAGCCTCCCTATTAAAATAAGTTATTCTTTGTATTAAGTAAACTGTAATTTTCTCATTTTTTCTAAATTTGTAATGTTTTCTTTGTAAAAATTTTTTGACAATAAATTTCCCAATCTGATCACCATCAGAATGTATTACAGTGCAATAATTTATATTTCTTTAAGGTGAAATATCACAAAAATATATATTACCAAACATCCTACAAACTTCATTTTGTACGTCAACCCTTTTTCATTAGTCTATTTAGAACATGATTTCCCAAACTGGGGGGCACACCCGCATTGGGGGCGTGAAGGCATGTAAGGGGGGCGCGAGACCTGTTGGAAAATAGTAAATAAATTCTCATTTAGTTAAAGTTTAAGTACACAATTTACCAAAATTTAAAATTAAATTTACAACGCAGATTTTTTCTACTTAGGTAATTTTATTGACCATGATGTTCAGAAAATTTAAGTGAAATGTATGCATTTATAAAAGAAATATAAGTAAAGGTTGTGCGAATTTTTTAAACTAGAAATTAAATCAACATGACAGCTCGAAAAGAATAATAGTACAAAAGTGTCGCGAAACGAATGGTTGCCGTTCAATGTGGCAACAGCGCCGCAATGGACACATCTTCATTATAGATAAAACACCTAAAAGTGTATCGCAGTCAGCTCTTAGATTATACTTTCCTTTATTAAGTATCTACTTGTGCGAAAAAACATTTTCAGCTTTTTATGCTATAAAAATAAAAGAACAAACTTGATGTTGCTAATGACTTGCGTTGTGCCTTTATTAAAATAGAACCTCAAATAGGCATGCTAGTGTAATAAATGCAAGCTCATCCATCTCACTAACAGCTTTTCCTCTTATCAGTTAAAATTTACCTTGCGAATACAAAACTTGAAACGTTACACACACATATATAATATTTGTTTCTTTTTAATATGCTCATAACGATCATTTATAGAGCAAAGGGGAGGGTGCATGGTGCCAAAAAGTTTGGAAGCCCCTGATTTAGAAAGTAAGTATTTGAAAAGAATTGAATAACTGGTTGATAAAAGTTTTTCTTCAATAAAAAATTATTTTGTGATTGAAAGAGTTTTAATTAATCTCATCTACACGTATCACGTTATATAACTGGAGCAGTTGTGACTATATAAATCAAGAGCAATAATGATAAAATCGAGAACGCCTCAGGCCGCTGTATAAATACAATTCACCGGATACAGCTTAAGGGGTGCTACAATCAATGCTGGCTTAGCGAAAGTTCCGAATCACCCTGTAGCGGGATAATTAAGTTAATACAGTCCCATCACTCACACTTTTGACGATGACTGTACTCGATGAAGGTGTTAGGTTAATAGAAATTTCAAAGCTGGAACGAATCAGCCTCTCCAGGGGTCGCCTCTTGTACGCCTTGTTTTACCCGTCAAAGTTGACCTCTGAGGATGGATCGTACGGACCGCGGTCTCCTCTGTCATTACTGATAACGATTGTACTCATCGAGTCGTTTACATTTTGATGTGTGTATTTAATTATTATTGGATAAATGTATTATTCCTTGCTATAGGACAAAAGTGGAAAAATGACTTAATGTTATTATTACTGAGAGTGGCGTAACATTGCCCAAAGTGGACAAGGAATGATGAATAGGCATTTCTGATTACACAGTAGACATGAGAAATGGTCACGAAAATACGCATTATATTATAGCCCTGAAATTTAAATATAAAAAGTAATTAAATATAATTAACTATGGAATATCAAACCAAGAGAACCCGAATTGGTCACCGAAATTAATTAAATGTAAACTGGGAAGAACTTGCATCATTAAAGTAATAACATTTGAGACTTATTATAAACATTTAAGACCAACAAATGTAATTGATTAAGGTCGATATCTGCACAGATTATTAAGGATTTACAAAGGTAGCTTGTATATCTCACAAGAATAAAGGATAGTGAAAATAATTAAGAGTAATAACAATACTATACTTTGATTTAAAGTAGAATAGGAATGGGTCTGTGGCAGGGTAGGGATGCGGTGTTGTCAGTTCGAACGCTGTGACAGTCAACCCGCCACTGCCACCGCCTAATACCGTCAATAGTAGCTTGTTGGTAAAATCTTTCATTAACTTAATGATTTTTTCCAGATGAAAAAAATACATTCCCAGTTGACTCGGAATAGTAATTTGAGCCAGCAACAGAACGCTCCGGCAGATAGTTTGATAGGGCTTATTTTGTTTTCGGAGTGTATAACGAGGTCGCCCTCTTTTCTTCACACTTCCGTATTCTGACATTATAAAAGTATACATAGATCGAGACAGTAAAGTCTTGAAAAAGACTGTTGAAGGGAAGCAAAACTGAAATTGCAGAACAAAGCAAGCTACACCACTAGTAAATCATTCCACCACAGAACATTGAGACTGAGCGACGAACGGAAGTTTAACGTCGAATTGGCAATAAGGGTCACTCACCCACCTGTATGTTAATTTCCTATTCACCCAGACGGCAGTAGCGTCATCTCCTTTGGCCGATTTCACGTTCGTAAAGTCCTATTCACCCAGACGGCAGTAGCGTCATCTCCTTTGGCCGATTTCACGTTCGTAAAGTCCTATTCACCCAGACGGCAGTAGCGTCATCTCCTTTGGCCGATTTCATGTTCGTAGAGCCCTATTCACCCAGACGGCAGTAGCGTCATCTCCTTTGGCCGATTTCATGTTCGTAGAGCCCTATTCACCCAGACGGCAGTAGCGTCATCTCCTTTGGCCGATTTCATGTTCGTAGAGTCCTATTCACCCAGACGGCAGTAGCGTCATCTCCTTTGGCCGATTTCACGTTCGTAAAGTCCTATTCACCCAGACGGCAGTAGCGTCATCTCCTTTGGCCGATTTCATGTTCGTAAAGTCCTATTCACCCAGACGGCAGTAGCGTCATCTCCTTTGGCCGATTTCACGTTCGTAAAGTCCTATTCACCCAGACGGCAGTAGCGTCATCTCCTTTGGCCGATTTCACGTTCGTAGAGTCCTATTCACCCAGACGGCAGTAGCGTCATCTCCTTTGGCCGATTTCACGTTCGTAAAGTCCTATTCACCCAGACGGCAGTAGCGTCATCTCCTTTGGCCGATTTCATGTTCGTAGAGTCCTATTCACCCAGACGGCAGTAGCGTCATCTCCTTTGGCCGATTTCATGTTCGTAGAGTCCTATTCACCCAGATGGCAGTAGCGTCATCTCCTTTGGCCGATTTCATGTTCGTAGAGTCCTATTCACCCAGACGGCAGTAGCGTCATCTCCTTTGGCCGATTTCATGTTCGTAGAGTCCTATTCACCCAGACGGCATTAGCGTCATCTCCTTTGGCCGATTTCACGTTCGAAGAGTCCTATTCACCCAGACGGCAGTAGCGTCATCTCCTTTGGCCGATTTCACGTTCGTAAAGTCCTATTCACCCAGACGGCAGTAGCGTCATCTCCTTTGGCCGATTTCATGTTCGTAGAGTCCTATTCACCCAGACGGCAGTAGCGTCATCTCCTTTGGCCGATTTCACGTTCGTAAAGTCCTATTCACCCAGACGGCAGTAGCGTCATCTCCTTTGGCCGATTTCATGTTCGTAAAGTCCTATTCACCCAGACGGCAGTAGCGTCATCTCCTTTGGCCGATTTCACGTTCGTAAAGTCCTATTCACCCAGACGGCAGTAGCGTCATCTCCTTTGGCCGATTTCACGTTCGTAGAGTCCTATTCACCCAGACGGCAGTAGCGTCATCTCCTTTGGCCGATTTCACGTTCGTAAAGTCCTATTCACCCAGACGGCAGTAGCGTCATCTCCTTTGGCCGATTTCATGTTCGTAAAGTCCTATTCACCCAGACGGCAGTAGCGTCATCTCCTTTGGCCGATTTCACGTTCGTAAAGTCCTATTCACCCAGACGGCAGTAGCGTCATCTCCTTTGGCCGATTTCATGTTCGTAAAGTCCTATTCACCCAGACGGCAGTAGCGTCATCTCCTTTGGCCGATTTCACGTTCGTAGAGTCCTATTCACCCAGACGGCAGTAGCTCCATCTCCTTTGGCCGATTTCACGTTCGTATAGTCCTATTCACCCAGACGGCAGTAGCGTCATCTCCTTTGGCCGATTTCACGTTCGTAGAGTCCTATTCACCCAGACGGCAGTAGCGTCATCTCCTTTGGCCGATTTCACGTTCGTAGAGTCCTATTCACCCAGACGGCAGTAGCGTCATCTACTTTGGCCGATTTCACGTTCGTAGAGTCCTATTCACCCAGACGGCAGTAGCGTCATCTCTTTTGGCCGATTTCACGTTCGTAAAGTCCTATTCACCCAGACGGCAGTAGCGTCATCTCCTTTGGCCGATTTCACGTTCGTAAAGTCCTATTCACCCAGACGGCAGTAGCGTCATCTCCTTTGGCCGATTTCACGTTCGTAAAGTCCTATTCACCCAGACGGCAGTAGCGTCATCTCCTTTGGCCGATTTCACGTTCGTAAAGTCCTATTCACCCAGACGGCAGTAGCGTCATCTCCTTTGGCCGATTTCACGTTCGTAAAGTCCTATTCACCCAGACGGCAGTAGCGTCATCTCCTTTGGCCGATTTCATGTTCGTAGAGTCCTATTCACCCAGACGGCAGTAGCGTCATCTCCTTTGGCCGATTTCATGTTCGTAGAGTCCTATTCACCCAGACGGCAGTAGCGTCATCTCCTTTGGCCGATTTCACGTTCGTAGAGTCCTATTCACCCAGACGGCAGTAGCCTCATCTCCTTTAGCTGATTTCACGTTCGTAGAGTCCTATTCACCCAGACGGCAGTAGCGTCATCTCCTTTGGCCGATTTCATGTTCGTAAAGTCCTATTCACCCAGACGGCAGTAGCGTCATCTCCTTTGGCCGATTTCATGTTCGTAGAGTCCTATTCACCCAGACGGCAGTAGCGTCATCTCCTTTGGCCGATTTCATGTTCGTAGAGTCCTATTCACCCAGACGGCAGTAGCGTCATCTCCTTTGGCCGATTTCATGTTCGTAGAGTCCTATTCACCCAGACGGCAGTAGCGTCATCTCCTTTGGCCGATTTCATGTTCGTAGAGTCCTATTCACCCAGACGGCAGTAGCGTCATCTCCTTTGGCCGATTTCATGTTCGTAAAGTCCTATTCACCCAGACGGCAGTAGCGTCATCTCCTTTGGCCGATTTCATGTTCGTAGAGTCCTATTCACCCAGACGGCAGTAGCGTCATCTCCTTTGGCCGATTTCACGTTCGTAAAGTCCTATTCACCCAGACGGCAGTAGCGTCATCTCCTTTGGCCGATTTCATGTTCGTAGAGTCCTATTCACCCAGACGGCAGTAGCGTCATCTCCTTTGGCCGATTTCATGTTCGTAAAGTCCTATTCACCCAGACGGCAGTAGCGTCATCTCCTTTGGCCGATTTCACGTTCGTAAAGTCCTATTCACCCAGACGGCAGTAGCGTCATCTCCTTTGGCCGATTTCATGTTCGTAAAGTCCTATTCACCCAGACGGCAGTAGCGTCATCTCCTTTGGCCGATTTCATGTTCGTAGAGTCCTATTCACCCAGACGGCAGTAGCCCCATCTCCTTTGACCGATTTCAGGTTCGTAGAGTCCTATTCACCCAGACGGCAGTAGCGTCATCTCTTTTGGCCGATTTCACGTTCGTAATGTTCTATTCACCCAGACGGCAGTAGCGTCATCTCCTTTGGCTGATTTGATGTTCGTACAGTTCTATTCACCCAGACGACAGTAGCGTCATCTCCTTTGGCCGATTTCACGTTCGTAGAGTCCTATTCACCCAGACGGCAGTAGCGTCATCTCCTTTGGCCGATTTCACGTTCGTAGAGTCCTATTCACCCAGACGGCAGTAGCGTCATTTCCTTTGGCCGATTTCACGTTCGTAGAGTCCTATTCACCCAGACGACAGTAGCGTCATCTCCTTTGGCCGATTTCGCGTTCATAGAGTCCTATTCACCCAGACGGCAGTAGCCCCATCTCCTTTGGCCGATTTCGCGTTCATAGAGTCCTATTCACCCAGACGGCAGTAGCCCCATCTCCTTTGACCGATTTCAGGTTCGTAGAGTCCTATTCACCCAGACGGCAGTAGCGTCATCTCCTTTGGCCGATTTCACGTTCGTAGAGTCCTATTCACCCAGACGGCAGTAGCGTCATCTCCTTTGGCCGATTTCACGTTCGTAGAGTCCTATTCACCCAGACGGCAGTAGCGTCATCTCCTTTGGCCGATTTCGCGTTCGTAGAGTCCTATTCACCCAGACGGCAGTAGCGTCATCTCCTTTGGCCGATTTCGCGTTCGTAGAGTCCTATTCACCCAGACGGCAGTAGCGTCATCTCCTTTGGCCGATTTCACGTTCGTAGAGTCCTATTCACCCAGACGGCAGTAGCGTCATCTCCTTTGACCGATTTCACGTTCGTAGAGTCCTATTCACCCAGACGGCAGTAGCGTCATCTCCTTTGGCCGATTTCGCGTTCGTAGAGTCCTATTCACCCAGACGGCAGTAGCGTCATCTCCTTTGGCCGATTTCGCGTTCGTAGAGTCCTATTCACCCAGACGGCAGTAGCGTCATCTCCTTTGGCCGATTTCACGTTCGTAGTGTCCTATTCACCCAGACGGCAGTAGCGTCATCTCCTTTGGCCGATTTCACGTTCGTAGAGTCCTATTCACCCAGACGGCAGTAGCGTCATCTCCTTTGGCCGATTTCACGTTCGTAGAGTCCTATTCACCCAGACGGCAGTAGCGTCATCTCCTTTGGCCGATTTCGCGTTCGTAGAGTCCTATTCACCCAGACGGCAGTAGCGTCATCTCCTTTGGCCGATTTCGCGTTCGTAGAGTCCTATTCACCCAGACGGCAGTAGCGTCATCTCCTTTGGCCGATTTCGCGTTCGTAGAGTCCTATTCACCCAGACGGCAGTAGCGTCATCTCCTTTGGCCGATTTCACGTTCGTAGAGTCCTATTCACCCAGACGGCAGTAGCGTCATCTCCTTTGGCCGATTTCACGTTCGTAGAGTCCTATTCACCCAGACGGCAGTAGCGTCATCTCCTTTGGCCGATTTCGCGTTCGTAGAGTCCTATTCACCCAGACGGCAGTAGCGTCATCTCCTTTGGCCGATTTCGCGTTCGTAGAGTCCTATTCACCCAGACGGCAGTAGCGTCATCTCCTTTGGCCGATTTCACGTTCGTAGAGTCCTATTCACCCAGACGGCAGTAGCGTCATCTCCTTTGGCCGATTTCACGTTCGTAGAGTCCTATTCACCCAGACGGCAGTAGCGTCATCTCCTTTGGCCGATTTCACGTTCGTAAAGTCCTATTCACCCAGACGGCAGTAGCGCCATCTCCTTTGGCCGATTTGATGTTCGTACAGTTCTATTCACCCAGACGACAGTAGCGTCATCTCCTTTGGCCGATTTCACGTTCGTAGAGTCCTATTCACCCAGACGGCAGTAGCGTCATCTCCTTTGGCCGATTTCACGTTCGTAGAGTCCTATTCACCCAGACGGCAGTAGCGTCATCCCCTTTGGCGGATTTCACGTTCGTAGAGTCCTATTCACCCAGACGGCAGTAGCGTCATCTCCTTTGGCCGATTTCACGTTCGTAGAGTAATATTCACCCAGACGGCAGTAGCACCATCTCCTTTGGCCGATTTCGCGTTCATAGAGTCCTATTCACCCAGACGGCAGTAGCCCCATTTCCTTTGGCCGATTTCGCGTTCATAGAGTCCTATTCACCCAGACGGCAGTAGCCCCATCTCCTTTGACCGATTTCAGGTTCGTAGAGTCCTATTCACCCACACGGCAGTAGCCTCATCTCCTTTGGCCGATTTCACGTTCGTAGAGTCCTATTCACCCAGACGGCAGTAGCGTCATCTCCTTTGGCCGATTTCACGTTCGTAGAGTCCTATTCACCCAGACGGCAGTAGCGTCATCTCCTTTGGCCGATTTCGCGTTCGTAGAGTCCTATTCACCCAGACGGCAGTAGCGTCATCTCCTTTGGCCGATTTCACGTTCGTAGAGTCCTATTCACCCAGACGGCAGTAGCGTCATCTCCTTTGGCCGATTTCGCGTTCGTAGAGTCCTATCACCCAGACGGCAGTAGCGTAATCTCCTTTGGCCGATTTCGCGTTCGTAGAGTCCTATTCACCCAGACGGCAGTAGCGTCATCTCCTTTGGCCGATTTCACGTTAGTAGAGTCCTATTCACCCAGACGGCAGTAGCGTCATCTCCTTTGGCCGATTTCACGTTCGTAGAGTCCTATTCACCCAGACGGCAGTAGCGTCATCTCCTTTGGAAGATTTCGCGTTCATAGAGTCCTATTCACCCAGACGGCAGTAGCCCCATCTCCTTTGACCGATTTCAGGTTCGTAGAGTCCTATTCACCCACACGGCAGTAGCCTCATCTCCTTTGGCCGATTTCACGTTCGTAGAGTAATATTCACCCAGACGGCAGTAGCGTCATCTCCTTTGGCCGATTTCACGTTCGTAGAGTCCTATTCACCCAGACGGCAGTAGCGTCATCTCCTTTGGCCGATTTCACGTTCGTAGAGTCCTATTCACCCAGACGGCAGTAGCGTCATCTCCTTTGGCCGATTTCACGTTCGTAAAGTCCTATTCACCCAGACGGCAGTAGCTTCATCTCCTTTGGCCGATTTCACGTTCGTAGAGCCCTATTCACCCAGACGGCAGTAGCGTCATCTCCTTTGGCCGATTTCACGTTCGTAGAGCCCTATTCACCCAGACGGCAGTAGCGTCATCTCCTTTGGCCGATTTCACGTTCGTAGAGTCCTATTCACCCAGACGGCAGCAGCGTCATCTCCTTTGGCCGATTTCACGTTCGTAAAGTCCTATTCACCCAGACGGCAGTAGCGTCATCTCCTTTGGCCGATTTCACGTTCGTAGAGCCCTATTCACCCAGACGGCAGTAGCGTCATCTCCTTTGGCCGATTTCACGTTCGTAGAGTCCTATTCACCCAGACGGCAGTAGCGTCATCTCCTTTGGCCGATTTCACGTTCGTAGAGCCCTATTCACCCAGACGGCAGTAGCGTCATCTCCTTTGGCCGATTTCACGTTCGTAGAGCCCTATTCACCCAGACGGCAGTAGCGTCATCTCCTTTGGCCGATTTCATGTTCGTAAAGTCCTATTCACCCAGACGGCAGTAGCGTCATCTCCTTTGGCCTATTTCACGTTCGTAGAGTCCTATTCACCCAGACGGCAGTAGCCTCATCTCCTTTGGCCGATTTCACGTTCGTAGAGTCCTATTCACCCACACGGCAGTAGCCTCATCTCCTTTGGCCGATTTCACGTTCGTAGAGTCCTATTCACCCAGACGGCAGTAGCCTCATATCCTTTGGCCGATTTCACGTTCGTAGAGTCCTATTCACCCAGACGGCAGTAGCGTCATCTCCTTTGGCCGATTTCACGTTCGTAGAGTCCTATTCACCCAGACGGCAGTAGCGTCATCTCCTTTGGCCGATTTCATGTTCGTAGAGTCCTATTCACCCAGACTTCAGTAGCGTCATCTCCTTTGGCCGATTTCACGTTCGTAGAGTCCTATTCACCCAGACGCATTAGCGTCATCTACTTTGGCCGATTTCACGTTCGTAGAGCCCTATTCACCCAGACGGCAGTAGCGTCATCTACTTTGGCCGATTTCACGTTCGTAGAGTCCTATTCACCCAGACGGCAGTAGCGTCATCTCCTTTGGCCGATTTCACGTTCGTAGAGTCCTATTCACCCAGACGGCAGTAGCGTCATCTCCTTTGGCCGATTTCATGTTCGTAGAGTCCTATTCACCCAGACTTCAGTAGCGTCATCTCCTTTGGCCGATTTCACGTTCGTAGAGTCCTATTCACCCAGACGCATTAGCGTCATCTACTTTGGCCGATTTCATGTTCGTAGAGCCCTATTCACCCAGACGGCAGTAGCGTCATCTCCTTTGGCCGATTTCGCGTTCGTAGAGTCCTATTCACCCAGACGGCATTAGCGTCATCTACTTTGGCCGATTTCATGTTCGTAGAGTCCTATTCACCCAGACGACAGTAGCGTCATCTCCTTTGGCCGATTTCATGTTCGTAGAGTCCTATTCACCCAGACGACAGTAGCGTCATCTCCTTTGGCCGATTTCATGTTCGTAGAGTCCTATTCACCCAGACGGCAGTAGCGTCATCTCCTTTGGCCGATTTCATGTTCGTAGAGTCCTATTCACCCAGACGGCAGTAGCGTCATCTCCTTTTTCCGATTTCGCGTTCGTAGAGTCCTATTCACCCAGACGACAGTAGCGTCATCTCCTTTGGCCGATTTCATGTTCGTAGAGTCCTATTCACCCAGACGGCAGTAGCGTCATCTCCTTTGGCCGATTTCGCGTTCGTAGAGTCCTATTCACCCAGACGGCAGTAGCGTCATCTCCTTTGGCCGATTTCGCGTTCGTAGAGTCCTATTCACCCAGACGGCAGTAGCGTCATCTCCTTTGGCCGATTTCATGTTCGTACAGTTCTATTCACCCAGACGGCAGTAGCGTCATCTCCTTTGGCCGATTTCACGTTCGTAGAGTCCTATTCACCCAGACGGCAGTAGCGTCATCTCATTTGGCCGATTTCACGTTCGTAAAGTCCTATTCACCCAGACGGCAGTAGCGTCATCTCCTTTGGCCGATTTCATGTTCGTAGAGTCCTATTCACCCAGACGGCAGTAGCCCCATCTCCTTTGGCCGATTTCACGTTCGTAGAGTCCTATTCACCCAGACGGCAGTAGCGTCATCTCCTTTGGCCGATTTCATGTTCGTAAAGTCCTATTCACCCAGACGGCATTAGCGTCATCTCCTTTGGCCGATTTCACGTTCGTAGAGTCCTATTCACCCAGACGGCAGTAGCCTCATCTCCTTTGGCCGATTTCATGTTCGTAAAGTCCTATTCACCCAGACGGCATTAGCGTCATCTCTTTTGGCCGATTTCACGTTCGTAGAGTCCTATTCACCCAGACGGCAGTAGCCTCATCTCCTTTGGCCGATTTCATGTTCGTAAAGTCCTATTCACCCAGACGGCATTAGCGTCATCTCCTTTGGCCGATTTCACGTTCGTAGAGTCCTATTCACCCAGACGGCAGTAGCCTCATCTCCTTTGGCCGATTTCATGTTCGTAAAGTCCTATTCACCCAGACGGCATTAGCGTCATCTCCTTTGGCCGATTTCACGTTCGTAGAGTCCTATTCACCCAGACGGCAGTAGCGTCATCTCCTTTGGCCGATTTCATGTTCGTAAAGTCCTATTCACCCAGACGGCAGTAGCGTCATCTCCTTTGGCCGATTTCACGTTCGTAGAGTCCTATTCACCCAGACGGCAGTAGCCTCATCTCCTTTGGCCGATTTCACGTTCGTAGAGTCCTATTCACCCAGACGGCAGTAGCCTCATCTCCTTTGGCCGATTTCATGTTCGTAAAGTCCTATTCACCCAGACGGCATTAGCGTCATCTCCTTTGGCCGATTTCACGTTCGTAGAGTCCTATTCACCCAGACGGCAGTAGCGTCATCTCCTTTGGCCGATTTCATGTTCGTAAAGTCCTATTCACCCAGACGGCAGTAGCGTCATCTCCTTTGGCCGATTTCACGTTCGTAGAGTCCTATTCACCCAGACGGCAGTAGCCTCATCTCCTTTGGCCGATTTCATGTTCGTAGAGTCCTATTCACCCAGACGGCAGTAGCTCCATCTCCTTTGGCCGATTTCACGTTCGTAGAGTCCTATTCACCCAGACGGCAGTAGCGTCATCTCCTTTGGCCGATTTCACGTTCGTAGAGTCCTATTCACCCAGACGGCAGTAGCGTCATCTCCTTTGGCCGATTTCGCGTTCGTAGAGTCCTATTCACCCAGACGGCAGTAGCGTCATCTCCTTTGGCCGATTTCACGTTCGTAGAGTCCTATTCACCCAGACGGCAGTAGCGTCATCTCCTTTGGCCGATTTCACGTTCGTAGAGTCCTATTCACCCAGACGGCAGTAGCCTCATATCCTTTGGCCGATTTCACGTTCGTAGAGTCCTATTCACCCAGACGGCAGTAGCGTCATCTCCTTTGGCCGATTTCACGTTCGTAGAGTCCTATTCACCCAGACGGCAGTAGCCCCATCTCCTTTGGCCGATTTCACGTTCGTAGAGTCCTATTCACCCAGACGGCAGTAGCGTCATCTCCTTTGGCCGATTTCACGTTCGTAAAGTCCTATTCACCCAGACGGCAGTAGCGTCATCTCCTTTAGCCGATTTCACGTTCGTAGAGTCCTATTCACCCAGACGGCAGTAGCGTCATCTCCTTTGGCCGATTTCGCGTTCGTAGAGTCCTATTCACCCAGACGGCAGTAGCGTCATCTACTTTGGCCGATTTAACGTTCGTAGAGTCCTATTCACCCAGACGTTAGTAGCGTCATCTCCTTTGGCCGATTTCACGTTCGTAGAGTCCTATTCACCCAGACGGCAGTAGCGTCATCTCCTTTGGCCGATTTCACGTTCGAAGAGTCCTATTCACCCAGACGGCAGTAGCGTCATCTCCTTTGGCCGATTTCGCGTTCGTAGAGTCCTATTCACCCAGACGGCAGTAGCGTCATCTCCTTTGGCCGATTTCACGTTCGTAAAGTCCTATTCACCCAGACGGCAGTAGCGTCATCTCCTTTAGCCGATTTCACGTTCGTAGAGTCCTATTCACCCAGACGGCAGTAGCGTCATCTCCTTTGGCCGATTTCACGTTCGTAAAGTCCTATTCACCCAGACGGCAGTAGCGTCATCTCCTTTAGCCGATTTCACGTTCGTAGAGTCCTATTCACCCAGACGGCAGTAGCGTCATCTCCTTTGGCCGATTTCGCGTTCGTAGAGTCCTATTCACCCAGACGGCAGTAGCGTCATCTACTTTGGCCGATTTAACGTTCGTAGAGTCCTATTCACCCAGACGTTAGTAGCGTCATCTCCTTTGGCCGATTTCACGTTCGTAGAGTCCTATTCACCCAGACGGCAGTAGCGTCATCTCCTTTGGCCGATTTCACGTTCGAAGAGTCCTATTCACCCAGACGGCAGTAGCGTCATCTCCTTTGGCCGATTTCGCGTTCGTAGAGTCCTATTCACCCAGACGGCAGTAGCCTCATCTCCTTTGGCCGATTTCATGTTCGAAGAGTCCTATTCACCCAGACGGCAGTAGCCTCATCTCCTTTGGCCGATTTCACGTTCGTAAAGTCCTATTCACCCAGACGGCAGTAGCCTCATCTCCTTTGGCCGATTTCATGTTCGAAGAGTCCTATTCACCCAGACGGCAGTAGCGTCATCTCCTTTGGCCGATTTCGCGTTCGTAGAGTCCTATTCACCCAGACGGCAGTAGCGTCATCTACTTTGGCCGATTTAACGTTCGTAGAGTCCTATTCACCCAGACGTTAGTAGCGTCATCTCCTTTGGCCGATTTCACGTTCGTAGAGTCCTATTCACCCAGACGGCAGTAGCGTCATCTCCTTTGGCCGATTTCACGTTCGAAGAGTCCTATTCACCCAGACGGCAGTAGCGTCATCTCCTTTGACCGATTTCGCGTTCGTAGAGTCCTATTCACCCAGACGGCAGTAGCCTCATCTCCTTTGGCCGATTTCATGTTCGAAGAGTCCTATTCACCCAGACGGCAGTAGCGTCATCTCCTTTGGCCGATTTCACGTTCGAAGAGTCCTATTCACCCAGACGGCAGTAGCGTCATCTCCTTTGGCCGATTTCACGTTCGTAGAGTCCTATTCACCCAGACGGCAGTAGCGTCATCTCCTTTGGCCGATTTCACGTTCGAAGAGTCCTATTCACCCAGACGGCAGTAGCCTCATCTCCTTTGGCCGATTTCACGTTCGTAAAGTCCTATTCACCCAGACGGCAGTAGCGTCATCTCCTTTGGCCGATTTCACGTTCGTAGAGTCCTATTCACCCAGATGGCAGTAGCGTCATCTCCTTTGACCGATTTCCCGTTTGTAAAGTCCTATTCACCCAGACGGCAGTAGCGTCATCTCCTTTGGCCGATTTCACGTTCGTAGAGTCCTATTCACCCAGACGGCAGTAGCGTCATCTCCTTTGGCCGATTTCATGTTCGTAGAGTCCTATTCACCCAGATGGCAGTAGCGTCATCTCCTTTAGCCGATTTCACGTTCGTAGAGTCCTATTCACCCAGACGGCAGTAGCGTCATCTCCTTTGGCCGATTTCACGTTCGTAAAGTCCTATTCACCCAGACGGCAGTAGCGTCATCTCCTTTAGCCGATTTCACGTTCGTAGAGTCCTATTCACCCAGACGGCAGTAGCGTCATCTCCTTTGGCCGATTTCGCGTTCGTAGAGTCCTATTCACCCAGACGGCAGTAGCGTCATCTACTTTGGCCGATTTAACGTTCGTAGAGTCCTATTCACCCAGACGTTAGTAGCGTCATCTCCTTTGGCCGATTTCACGTTCGTAAAGTCCTATTCACCCAGACGGCAGTAGCGTCATCTCCTTTGGCCGATTTCACGTTCGAAGAGTCCTATTCACCCAGACGGCAGTAGCGTCATCTCCTTTGGCCGATTTCCGTTCGTAGAGTCCTATTCACCCAGACGGCAGTAGCCTCATCTCCTTTGGCCGATTTCATGTTCGAAGAGTCCTATTCACCCAGACGGCAGTAGCCTCATCTCCTTTGGCCGATTTCACGTTCGTAAAGTCCTATTCACCCAGACGGCAGTAGCCTCATCTCCTTTGGCCGATTTCATGTTCGAAGAGTCCTATTCACCCAGACGGCAGTAGCGTCATCTCCTTTGGCCGATTTCGCGTTCGTAGAGTCCTATTCACCCAGACGGCAGTAGCGTCATCTACTTTGGCCGATTTAACGTTCGTAGAGTCCTATTCACCCAGACGTTAGTAGCGTCATCTCCTTTGGCCGATTTCACGTTCGTAGAGTCCTATTCACCCAGACGGCAGTAGCGTCATCTCCTTTGGCCGATTTCACGTTCGAAGAGTCCTATTCACCCAGACGGCAGTAGCGTCATCTCCTTTGGCCGATTTCGCGTTCGTAGAGTCCTATTCACCCAGACGGCAGTAGCCTCATCTCCTTTGGCCGATTTCATGTTCGAAGAGTCCTATTCACCCAGACGGCAGTAGCGTCATCTCCTTTGGCCGATTTCACGTTCGAAGAGTCCTATTCACCCAGACGGCAGTAGCGTCATCTCCTTTGGCCGATTTCACGTTCGTAGAGTCCTATTCACCCAGACGGCAGTAGCGTCATCTCCTTTGGCCGATTTCACGTTCGAAGAGTCCTATTCACCCAGACGGCAGTAGCCTCATCTCCTTTGGCCGATTTCACGTTCGTAAAGTCCTATTCACCCAGACGGCAGTAGCGTCATCTCCTTTGGCCGATTTCACGTTCGTAGAGTCCTATTCACCCAGATGGCAGTAGCGTCATCTCCTTTGACCGATTTCCCGTTTGTAAAGTCCTATTCACCCAGACGGCAGTAGCGTCATCTCCTTTGGCCGATTTCACGTTCGTAGAGTCCTATTCACCCAGACGGCAGTAGCGTCATCTCCTTTGGCCGATTTCATGTTCGTAGAGTCCTATTCACCCAGATGGCAGTAGCGTCATCTCCTTTGGCCGATTTCACGTTCGAAGAGTCCTATTCACCCAGACGGCAGTAGCGTCATCTCCTTTAGCCGATTTCACGTTCGTAGAGTCCTATTCACCCAGACGGCAGTAGCGTCATCTCCTTTGGCCGATTTCACGTTCGTAAAGTCCTATTCACCCAGACGGCAGTAGCGTCATCTCCTTTGGCCGATTTCACGTTCGTAGAGCCCTATTCACCCAGACGGCAGTAGCGTCATCTCCTTTGGCCGATTTCACGTTGGTAAAGTCCTATTCACCCAGACGGCAGTAGCGTCATCTCCTTTGGCCGATTTCACGTTCGTAGAGTCCTATTCACCCAGACGGCAGTAGCGTCATCTCCTTTGGCCGATTTCATGTTCGTAGAGTCCTATTCACCCAGATGGCAGTAGCGTCATCTCCTTTGGCCGATTTCACGTTCGAAGAGTCCTATTCACCCAGACGGCAGTAGCGTCATCTCCTTTAGCCGATTTCACGTTCGTAGAGTCCTATTCACCCAGACGGCAGTAGCGTCATCTCCTTTGGCCGATTTCACGTTCGTAAAGTCCTATTCACCCAGACGGCAGTAGCGTCATCTCCTTTGGCCGATTTCACGTTCGTAGAGCCCTATTCACCCAGACGGCAGTAGCGTCATCTCCTTTGGCCGATTTCACGTTCGTAAAGTCCTATTCACCCAGACGGCAGTAGCGTCATCTCCTTTGGCCGATTTCACGTTCGTAGAGCCCTATTCACCCAGACGGCAGTAGCGTCATCTCCTTTGGCCGATTTCATGTTCGTAGAGTCCTATTCACCCAGACGGCAGTAGCGTCATCTCCTTTGGCCGATTTCACGTTGGTAAAGTCCTATTCACCCAGACGGCAGTAGCGTCATCTCCTTTGGCCGATTTCACGTTGGTAAAGTCCTATTCACCCAGACGGCAGTAGCGTCATCTCCTTTGGCCGATTTCACGTTCGTAGAGTCCTATTCACCCAGACGGCAGTAGCGTCATCTCCTTTGGCCGATTTCACGTTGGTAAAGTCCTATTCACCCAGACGGCAGTAGCGTCATCTCCTTTGGCCGATTTCATGTTCGTAGAGTCCTATTCACCCAGACGGCAGTAGCGTCATCTCCTTTGGCCGATTTCACGTTGGTAAAGTCCTATTCACCCAGACGGCAGTAGCGTCATCTCCTTTGGCCGATTTCATGTTCGTAGAGTCCTATTCACCCAGACGGCAGTAGCGTCATCTCCTTTGGCCGATTTCATGTTCGTAGAGTCCTATTCACCCAGACGGCAGTAGCGTCATCTCCTTTGGCCGATTTCATGTTCGTAGAGTCCTATTCACCCAGACGGCAGTAGCGTCATCTCCTTTGGCCGATTTCATGTTCGTAGAGTCCTATTCACCCAGACGGCAGTAGCGTCATCTCCTTTGGCCGATTTCACGTTCGTAGAGTCCTATTCACCCAGACGGCAGTAGCGTCATCTCCTTTGGCCGATTTCATGTTCGTAGAGTCCTATTCACCCAGACGGCAGTAGCGTCATCTCCTTTGGCCGATTTCATGTTCGTAGAGTCCTATTCACCCAGACGGCAGTAGCGTCATCTCCTTTGGCCGATTTCACGTTGGTAAAGTCCTATTCACCCAGATGGCAGTAGCCCCATCTCCTTTGGCCGATTTCATGTTCGTAGAGTCCTATTCACCCAGACGGCAGTAGCGTCATCTCCTTTGGCCGATTTCACGTTCGTAGAGTCCTATTCACCCAGACGGCAGTAGCGTCATCTCCTTTGGCCGATTTCATGTTCGTAGAGTCCTATTCACCCAGACGGCAGTAGCGTCATCTCCTTTGGCCGATTTCATGTTCGTAGAGTCCTATTCACCCAGACGGCAGTAGCGTCATCTCCTTTGGCCGATTTCATGTTCGTAGAGTCCTATTCACCCAGACGGCAGTAGCGTCATCTCCTTTGGCCGATTTCATGTTCGTAGAGTCCTATTCACCCAGACGGCAGTAGCGTCATCTCCTTTGGCCGATTTCATGTTCGTAGAGTCCTATTCACCCAGACGGCAGTAGCGTCATCTCCTTTGGCCGATTTCATGTTCGTAGAGTCCTATTCACCCAGACGGCAGTAGCGTCATCTCCTTTGGCCGATTTCATGTTCGTAAAGTCCTATTCACCCAGACGGCAGTAGCGTCATCTCCTTTGGCCGATTTCATGTTCGTAGAGTCCTATTCACCCAGACGGCAGTAGCGTCATCTCCTTTGGCCGATTTCATGTTCGTAGAGTCCTATTCACCCAGACGGCAGTAGCGTCATCTCCTTTGGCCGATTTCATGTTCGTAGAGTCCTATTCACCCAGACGGCAGTAGCGTCATCTCCTTTGGCCGATTTCACGTTGGTAAAGTCCTATTCACCCAGACGGCAGTAGCCCCATCTCCTTTAGCCGATTTCACGTTCGAAGAGTCCTATTCTTTTTTAAATCAAGTTTCAACAATAATATCGTGTACATTACAATGACAATTATGAAGCTTACAAGACAATACGAAACAACAAATAGCATGACAATGGATAGGATAAAATAAAACTGACAATATTAAAATAACGTCATAAAGGTAAATATGAATAATAAAATATATTTTTTGTCAATAAATTATAACATGCCATAAAAGACAATACTGATACTAATGGACCGTACAAGCCAATACTCAGCATATAAAGCAATAAGATAATTCTGAAATAATTGTAAACTATTTCCGGCATGATTTAAAAACACGAGCTGTCTATGTTCCAAATTTAAACCAGAATTCCATTGTGTATTTTAGATTCCGCTTCCTCACAACTTCTGAGAGACCATTCGTTATCAATAAATGTTTACAGATTCACACGTTCGGCTACTTCTTTAAGTATGACGTCAGACAAGCAACTACTTGTTTAAGATGAACCTGAACAAGAATTTTATTAGTACCTAGGTTCACCATACCTCTCAATTAGGAGCTTTGAATGTACACTATATTAACTTATATAATAGTTCCAAAATTTTTATAAGATCTCTCTCTCTCTCTCTCTCTCTCTCTCTCTCGATATATATATATATACACACACACACGTATGTGTGTCTGTGTGTCTGTATGTTAGTGTGTCTATGTGTGTGTGTGTGTGTGTGTGTGTGTGTGTGTGTGTGTGTGTGTGTGTGTGTGTGTGTGTGTGTGTGTGTGTGTGTGTGTGTGTGTGTGTGTGTGTGTGTGTGTGTGTTTGTTTGTGTGTGTGTATGTGTGTGTGTGTGTGTGTGTGTGTGTGTGTGTGTGTGTGTGTGTGTGTGTGTGTGTGTGTGTGTGTGTGTGTGTGTGTGTGTGTGTGTGTATGTGTATGTGTTTGTGTGTATGTGTGTGTGTGTGTGTGTGTATGTGTTTGTGTGTATGTTGTGCACATCATATCACAACATATATTAATTATTGCTGTTATATGAATAATATGATGTAATATTAACAGAATGTGTTGTGTTAATGAAACTAATCGCGAGGGATATGAAATCTCTCTGAGTAGTCCGCGTCCACTGTAGAAAAGTTATTCATAAATAACATATTTATAAACAAAGATTATGTTTAGATAAATAATACGTACAAAATTTTATTTATGTATATGTAGATCTATTTAATTTGGTTGTAGTAATCTGTATGTTTTACATTACGTTGCGGGGACATGCTTCTTCGTTTAAAAATTGTATTTGAAAATCATTTAAACGTAGCCTCCAAATAACCTCTAAATGATGACAAAAACTGTTAAAGCATAGTTCTTCGTTTCGGAAATGATCGGGAGATTCCTTTCACCCCTGGAAATTTGATGGAAAATGTTCTTACGACGCCAACTTTGTTTTTTCTCAATGACAAAAAGTGCTAATGAAGTGTTCGCTTTAAAAACTCAAAGACAAAGTCTAAAATCAGAAAGTGGTAATGCAGAGGTTGAGTCAGAAAGTGGTAATGCAGAGGTTGAGTCAGAAAGTGGTAATGCAGAGGTTGAGTCAGAAAGTGGTAATGCAGAGGCTGAGTCAGAAAGAAAGACCAACATTTTTGTATCATTGTGAGTGGAAACCAAAAATGTAAGATTACAGATCCAAATTTAAACTAACAGAAAGTGTGTTAGTGAAATTGCATTATCGGTTTAATAATGACAGCCTTATTTAATAATGACAATCTTTTATTTTCCGCAATCTTTCTATGAACTAAAGATGTGAAAATTATCAAACAAATTTGAAACTTTAAAAACAAAAATGTTTTTTAAGCATAAACAAACGAAGGCTATATTTTCTAAGTCGAGAAATAAGGCTACAATCTTGTGCCAGATATTTGTTCAAAGCCTGCCTTTCTTAAAGGTCAGTAGATTAGACTAAAAGTAAAATCATTTATTATGTACATTTATATTCAACATCAAATAAAATATTTAACATTTGTATTCAACATAAATAAAAGATATAACATATTCAAATAGCCTATAATATAATTTTCCTTAGCCTAATTTCCTTAGATTAACGTATTAATTTTGTTCTTTTACGAAACTTGAAATTAGTGTTTTTATATTTAATCGAAATAATTTGAAA
This sequence comes from Prosapia bicincta, assembly GCA_036971475.1. Classification (NCBI taxonomy): domain Eukaryota; kingdom Metazoa; phylum Arthropoda; class Insecta; order Hemiptera; family Cercopidae; genus Prosapia; species Prosapia bicincta. The sequence continues at coordinate 50,908,108 of JBAIZL010000007.1, read as the reverse complement.
CGTATCTTTCGATTCTGCTTAATAATGTACGATACAGAAGGAACCTTCTCATTACGATACCTATGAGTAATAAAACAGCTGTTGCATGAAAACACACGTTATCACTAAATCTATTAAAACGTACGGTATTTATAAATACATGGAAGTTGTATTTAAACTAAACCTCTGAATGAAGAGATAAACGGCTGTTGTATAAAATCAGCTGTTTGGCTTTCGGAAATCTTCGGGAGGATTTGTTCATCTTAAAAATTCTAACGGAAAAAGCTCCTAAATGTGACTGTATTTCTAATTTACCCACTTCAGAAAATGTATTACTACCACAACATACAGGAAGTAAAGCTCGTGGTATGTAACGTCAGCAATACGGGACTAGTTATAAATTACCCAAAGAATTGTGTTCCACCAAAGTTCTACTTTCCCAATGATTACATACACGCCTAAATTACACGTCTGACTTTTAAATCTATATTTTCAGTTAAATCCACTCACAGCGTGTCCAGTTCCGAGCAAAGTGTTTATTCTTATTGTTGTGGAGTTTTTGATTTATCTCCGGCTGTCTTCCCACGAATGCTCGAGCACCTGTTGAATATATAATCTAGTTTTGAGTTTCGCTACAAACAGCTGTTGACAAGGTGGTGCTGGAGAGAGATTTATTGCTTTTTGTGTTCTTTGCTTAATTAAGAAAAATGGTTATTTCTTAGATGTAACATCACAAAAAATATTTCAAATATGTTTAAAAACCAAATTTAGAAATGTTTTTATAAAACCCAATACGTTTAAAGAAGTATTTAACAATGATTCTTTTTCATACATATCCTATTTTACTGCATATATACTAGCATCTACAAAATAATATTGTTTTGAAAAAATGTGCTTCTAGATTTTGCAAGAGCATTCACAGTTCAAAGTGATACTTTTGTACGTTAAACAGAGAGCATTCGTTTTATATTGTTCGGCTTGTTCAGATTATTTTTAATTGATTTTTATAGTTTTGTTTCGACTGTAAATGACTAGTATGGGGAACTTTAACCTGAAATTCCCAAGAATAAAGTAATTTTGATTTTAAAATAACCCAGTTAATACGAATACTTGTAAGAGAAAAAAACACATTTTTCTATAGTTATTTCACTGGTTTTAGTAAGTACTTTCTAGTTAACAACTTGAAGCAACTGTGGCGTAAATGTTTATATTAAATGAAACAACCTCTTACCACAAATTCAACAATTTTTATTTTAACCTTATGTACATTTCGATTACAAAGTAATCATCTTCAGAGGTATTTTACAAATAAGTTTTTTAAGTATTTTACAAGTTATTCGTAAAATACCTCTGAAGATGATTACTTTGTAATCGAAATGTACATAAGGTTAAAATAAAAATTGTTGAATTTGTGGTAAGAGGTTGTTTTATTTAATATATACTTTCTAGTTATTAAATTCTGAACTATCAAAAGCTGAAAAAGAACTCCTAAAACTAATTATTCATAACAATTTCAGTAAATTAGTGACGTTTCCAATAGTTAATTTGAAATTTTAGTTTTACTATTAGACTACACGTTAAATAAAAAGGTAGAATAATTTTACGTTTTTTAAATATTACCAATATTTATTTTATTGTGAAAATACGATTCTTATATTTATTTTAAAAAGTAATTCAAACCTTTAAATTAGGACATTCATGTTCCACAATACGCACAATATATATATATATATATATATATATATATATATATATATATATATATATATATATATATATATATATATATGTTTAATAAAACCTACAAGAATAAAACCTTTTTTTTATTTTATTACAAAGTTTAAGCTTTTCGTCGATTAGCATTATCGGCATTATCGGCATTATCAAAACTAACTTAGCACACTTCTAACTTATTCTGTTTTTACATTAAGACTTAATGTAGAAACAGAATAAGTTAGAATTGTGCTAAGTTAGTTTTGATAATGCCGATAATGCTAATCTACGAAAAGCTTAAACTTTGTAATAAAATAAAAAAAAAGGTTTTATTCTTGTATGAAAGTGGTTTTATTAAACATATACATTTTATCAAGAAAAATTTCGTCTTAAAAATACAATATATATATATATATATATATATATATATATATATATATATATATATATATAGAGTCTATATATATATATATATATATATATATATATATATATATAGGGTCTATATATATATATATATATATATATATATATATATATATATATATATCACTTTCACTATATGTACTTAAAAAAGAATCTTACTTGGTATTGTTTAGGTAAATATAGTGTAAGTGATAAGTGAATACAAGAAAACAGTGTTGCAAAGCTACATATATATATATATATATATATATATATATATATATCCCACTTCCAGAAGGATAATTTGGGGCAGTGAACTGCAGCCTCGATTAAATATCAAATAATTCAAGTATATATTACTTTCCCTCTTGTTAGAAAATTATAGCTATTTTGGAAAAATTAACAATATTTTTGAAGTGATAACTCTTTTACTTGTGGTGAACAAAACATGAGATTAAATCATTTTTTGGCGTCTCACTATTTCTGAAACGCATACCTTACAGCATATACCTTACAACATATGATTTCATGTAACAGCTGATTTTGCGTTATATGTTATGTTGTAGAACAGCCGTTTTACACGTAGATTACTATTATATAGTTTTGATCAGTTAATAAATATATTAGTTTATTTAAATTTTGATAAGACTTAATACAAGTAATTCATTATAACGATATTATTAAAGTTATTTATTTTTAATCCCATTTTTTAAATGAAAACCTTTTTTAGCTCTTCTTATAATCTTTAAAGAACTTTGTTACAGAAGAATTTGTTACAAAAATTTGTATTCAGTAAACATCTAATAAAGGTTTTTATTACCTAGATTTTTTTATTATTAACTACAGTAAATATTAGTTTATATTAAATACATTCCTCAAATATAGATGTAAAAATTGAATAAAAAATGTATAAATTCATATTTTTTACTATTTTCGTTGAAAATTTTGCGAAGCTATTAGGTCTACTTTGCTATCACTTCTGGACTAACGCGAGTGTCAGAACCAATTTTTTTTTTTTAATGCAATCCTAGGAACTATTTTGTATAAAAATACTAAACTACTTTAAAATCCCTTTCTTTACTCAAGAAAAACCATTAGAATAATTTTAAAAGTAACACAAAAAATTATTCGTATATCGCGTTTATGGCTACAGGAGAGTCAGTTAAATAAGAAAAACTCCTATAATAAAGGATTCCAAATTTCTTCAATTCTTTTATAATGCTCTCTCTCTCTCTCTCTTTCTCTCTCTCTCTCTCTCTCTCTTTCTCTTCTTCTGTTTCTTTTTGTTTTGCTATCTCTTTTATTATAGGTGTCCCTCGTATAACCAACAGCCACATAAGTTATCACGCAAGGTATATTAGTTACAGTTGTAAGCATTATGCAAATATTTTTCATTGTATTTACTAAAATATATCCTAGAAACATCTGGCACGTGCGGGCGGCTCCCCAGTACATTCCTGTGCAATGAAACTCCATTTGGATGGTAAATTTTTTGAAATATTAAGGAAAGCAAAATCCTTAGTATAATGGCTGGCAAATTTCTTTGGCGTGTTAACTTTATGCTTCTAAAAGGTTTGGTAAATTATAATTTTAATCAGCAAACTCGTTTGTCAAATTTTGTTCAAGTTTAAAATGAAACTCTAATGGCGGCAAAGCCATGAACTGATGACGATTACCTAATAAAGGCGAATAGATTAAGTTCTCGAGTTTTTTTATTAAATTCATTTTAGTATTGTTAATTCTAGTAGTAATTGTAGAGATATTACAAAATTTTGACGTAAAAATTTTAATTTTTTTAAAGTGTTATAATACATTTGGGGCACCTGTTTTTGTGCCTGTAATAAATTTAAAGTTTCATTTTTTAAAATATAAACCTTAAGCATATTCTTGAGTTAGCAACATTCATAGGTTAAGTAGTCATTAATAATTAATGATAAACAATTATTGTTTTTAATCACTTAAACAATAGTTTATTACTATCCGAACTTTAAATTTAGTAAATTTGTTTAAACTTACTGACACAAAACGTTTTCCATCGCTATATGCCGATCTTCAACAGTGTCTTTTGCTTGGAGATGGGGCAAGCGGTGACGGTTTTAAAGGTAGGTCTTCCATAGTATCAAATAGTATGTGTGATTTGTATTGTGTTTGTTCGTTTAATATGTTTCTACTTTGTGTTTTTCGGTTTCTGTAAATTTCATATTGTTCTAGTGTGTTGAGATGAGGTCCTTTTTTGTTGATGTGTAGGATTTCTAGGTTATGGTAAATGTCTGTGTATTTGTGTCCCGTTTCTTTTATGTGATTGTAAAATGTTGAGTTGGTGTTCTGTTTGTGTTCCTCGACTCTTTGTTTAAAGCTGCGACCTGTTTGTCCAATGTAGAATTTGTTACATTCGTCGCAGTTCAGTTTGTATACGCCTAGTGCTTGTAGTTTATCTTTGCTGTTGTGTTGTATTTTGTATTGTAACTTATTAGATTCACCGAACGTAATGGACTACAAAATTCAAGAATTATTGTTTCTCAAGCTACTTCTATTTAGTTTTAAAAATAAAATTTTATTTCAATAAAATGAGTAGTCTGGGTTTTCAGCTACTAGTGTGTTAGTAGCTATCACGAGGTTATACACTAGTATACTTTATGTAGTATACGTGATATACTTTATAACTAATATGTATAAAAACTTGTTGTATTAACGAAACAGTATAATTTATTTCGTTGCTGTGAGGCACGGTTGAAGTATTGCGAGATTGCATACCTTTTCTTTGGGCCATGATAATATGCAATAAGCGTCTAAAGAAAACTGTACAAATAAACGGTTTTATAAGGTTATGCTCCATTCTTTAATGCTCATTGTTAAGTTGAATTGTATGAAATCTATCGTAATACGGTTATTCAAAGTATAATTATTTTGTTTTTAAACGTCTTGTAATTTTAAACATTGGTTATAGTATACATAAATATATACCTCTAAGATAAAAGAATTATGGAAAATTACTCTACTTTCTAATATATTATCAATAAATACTGTTATCTAGCTAAGCTGATTAATAAGGTCTAAAGTATAGAATTTAAAGTTTAGATTTAATGTAGGTCCATAAGTTTTAGAGTACTGCGGTTTTCGTTTACGTTTCTAAAGCGTTTTTTCCACAAACACAGTCGTGCATAGACCTATATAACCAATACTCTAAACACAATATTAATTTTATATTCTCCCAATATTTGTGAACTATAATTACTTTAACTTGAATTTCTTCGTTTCGGTCAAAATATCACTTGTCACATTTATTTTCAATTAATTTAAAACTTTAAACGCCTAATATTTTAATGTGAGGTGACACACACACACAAGCATACACACACACACACACACACACACACAAACACACACACACACACACACACACTCTAGGGACGCTGCTCACGTGATCTCCGGACTACTGCCGATCGAGATTGTTGCAGAGGAATATAGGAGACGGTATCGGCAAAGAACCCGAGAACCGGTGGAGGCAAAAGATTCCAGAACAAGGGAAAGGGAGAATAGTCTACAACGATGGCAAGTGGAGTGGGATGGTTCTGAAAGTGGCAGGTGGACCCACCAGCTCATCCCACGGATAGTGGAATGCACCAACCGTCAACACGGTGATCCCAACTACTACCTGACGCAGCTACTTACTGGACATGGATGCTTTCGACATTACTTATATAAGTATAAACAAGAGGACTCACCGAATTGCCCAGTATGTCATGGAGCAGAAGAGGACGCGAGGCATGTGTTCTTCACATGTCCGAGATTTGACCCACAGCGAAGAGAATTCGTAAGGCTAACCAACGTGGCGATTACGCCAGAAAATTTAGTAGAGCAAATGCTCGCATCAGAAGCTATATGGAACGCCACAACGGACTTCACCAGAGAAATGATTACAGAACTGCGGAAGGAAGAAAAGAAAAGGAAAGTACACCCAGCTAATAGTTAGTGGTGGACGTAGGGAAGGAAAAAGATGGGAGAGCGTAAGCGCTAATGCCGCCCCGTGAAGTAGTGCCTAGCGGTGGTCCCGCGGGGAATTAAGGCTTTTGGAAAGAGGAGAAGGGGGGTTTTTTAGTCGGTAGGCGTCTCGGCTCCATACTGAGATGAATCCGACACTACCCATAACATCGGGTGTCTTTTGAAGATCTTTCCCCCACCTCCTTAAAAAAGAAAAAAACACACACACACACCCACACACTTGTATGTATATATATGGGTTACTAATAGATAAACCAAAGGAAGTTTTTGTATGTAGCTAGTAACCCTATTCCTACTCTTCCTACGGTCGCTAGTTTTCCTACTGCGTAGTAGGCCTATAGCTATTTTTTCTAGCTTCTAGTATCTCTAGATTTCATAGTTTGTTGTAGGCTTATACCACGTTTTCTTAGTCTTTCATATCGCTAAATTTCCTAGTTGGCAGCATAGCTAGTTTTCCTACCTTGTAGTATCTCTAGATTTCCGTAAATGTTTTATACCAAGTTCTCCTAGTTTTATTATTCTGGGTTTTCTAGTTTAGGAAATCACTAGCTTTTCTAGTTTGTATTTTCCTAATTTTTCTAGTTTATATTACACTAGTTTTTTTCTAGTTTGTATTACCGCTAGTTTTTCTAGTTTGTATTATCCCTAAATTTTCTAATTTGGATTACCATAGTTTTTCTAGTTTGTATTATCGCTAGTTTTCTAGTTTGTATTACCCCAGCTTTTCTAGTTTGTATTACCCTAGTTTTTCTAGTTTGTATTATCCAAGTTTTTGTAGTTTGCATTATCGCTAGTTTTTCTAATTTGTAGTATCGCTAGTTTAAATGCGCTAGTATTACTAGTTTGTAGTATCTTTACTATTTCTATTGTGTATTTATTATTTTCTAGTATCGCTACTGTCCGTAGGCTAATTCTTTCATGTATAGTCTCTGAATAGTGTTCATATAAGGTGTCAGCCTAATACGAATAGCTACAATAAAAATTCAAAACAACCAGACAAATATTCTATTATACTTTAATAATTAGTAAAAACAATTCATCTAAAAATCGTACGTATATGTCTGGTATAAGGAATGTTTGCAATAAAAATAACTGTATAAAACTACAATTCAAAGTTCTATATTAAAATACAATCTACTTAACTTTAAAGATATGCTGGTCATGTGAATTAACCAAGCTTGCCCTAACCATTTTAAAATTGTAATATGATTGATTAAATTTCAATAAAAGTATTTCTGAATAAGTTTTGAATTTATTATTTAATAAAAATATACTTAAAATAATTTGTATGTAAGGAATAAATAAATAACGTTGTTCGTGTACTGCGATGGCTACACGCATGTGGAGGGGGCCCTCAAGCACAGCGATGGGTTTAATTGCTTCTGTTAATTACAGGGCTTAATGAAGGCATCATACACGGACCAACTATTTCCGGTTTTTGTTCACCCTCGGCTTTCAAATTACTTTTAAAATGGCTTCATTTAAGCATCATAGAATCCTAAATACCCACTCATTGACCCGTGAACATGTCGATGTGACGGAGGTTGATTGTGTGACATAATTAATTTTAGTCACTTACGTTTGCAGCATTCTGTGTGGAATTAGAGACGAGGAATGCTTTCACACAACGTGACAAGACATTACCTCGGATTTTACCCTTTATAATACTTTTGCCATATCAGTACATATTAAAAGAGCACGTGCTTTTGTTTACACACACACACAAACTATATATACACACACACACACACATATATATATATATATATATTTTAAACCGACATAGGTTATTCAAATACAAGAATATTTATTAATTTATATCCAAAGCTTTTCGTTGGTAAACAGTACCAGATGTTGGTACTGTTTATCAACGAAAAGCTTTAGATATAAATTAATAAATATTCTTGTATTTGAATAACCTATGTTATTTTAAATTATTAAACAAGAAATCGTATTATATATATATATATATATATATATATATATATATATATATGCCTATGTACAGGGGCGTAGCCAGGACGATGATTTAGGGGGGGGTGACACGAATGGGGCGAGGTCAGGAGGGTGAAACCCCCTGGGGAAATTTTCAACTCTAAAAATCATATTTTATGCTATTTTAGCACTTAAATTACACAAATGTACCCTGAACTGAAGTCCTTCTGGATCCTTCATAACGAATCATCTCTAATGTAACTCCGTTCCTCTTCGCCCTATTCCCCAGTCACCAAGTTAAGCAGTCCCCAAGTCACCAAGTTAGGCAGTCCCCAAGTCACCAAGTTCAGCAGTCCCCAAGTCACCAAGTTAAGCAGTCCCCATTCACTAAGTTAAGCAGTCCCCAAGTCACCAAGTTAAGCATCCCCCAAGTCACCACGTTAAGCAGTCCCCAAGTCAATAAGTTAAACAGTCCCCAAGCCCCCCCCAGTTAAGTAGTCCCCAAGTCACCAAGTTAAGCAGTCCCCAAGTCACCACGTTAAGCAGTCCCCAGTCACTAAGTTGAGCAGTCCCCAAGTCACCAAGTTAAGCAGTCCCCAAGTCACCAAGTTAGGCAGTCCCCAAGTCACCAAGTTCAGCAGTCCCCAAAACACCGAGTTAAGCAGTCCCCAGTCACTAAGTTAAGCAGCCCCCAAGTCACCAAGTTAAGCAGCCCCCAAGTCACCACGTTAAGCAGTCCCCAAGTTAATAAGTTAAACAGTCTCCAAGCCCCCCCCCCAGTTAAGTAGTCCCCAAGTCACCAAGTTAAGCAGTCCCCAAGTCACCAAGTTAAGCAGTCCCCAGTCACTAAGTTAAGCAGTCACCAAGTCACCAAGTTAAGCAGTCCCCAAGTCACCAAGTTAGGCAGTCCCCAAGTCACCAAATTGAGCAGTCCCCAAAACACCAAGTTAAGCAGTCCCCAGTCACTAAGTTAAGCAGCCCCCAAGTCACCAAGTTAAGCAGTCCTCAAGTCACCAAGTTCAGCAGTCCCCAAGTCACCAAGTTCAGCAGTCCCCAAGTCACTAAGTTAAGCAGTCCCCAAGTCACCAAGTTAAGCAGTCCCCAAGTCACCAAGTTAGGCAGTCCCTAAGTCACCAAGTTAGGCAGTCCCCAAGTCACCAAGTTAAGCAGTCCCCAAGACACCAAGTTAGGCAGTCCCCAAGTCACCAAGTTCAGCAGTCACCAAGTTCAGCAGTCACCAAGTTAAGCCGTCCCCAGTCACTAAGTTAAGCAGTCCCCAAGTCACTAAGTTAAGCAGTCCCCAAGTCACCACGTTAAGCCGTCCTCAGTCACTAAGGTATGCAGTCCCCAAGTCACTAAGTTAAGCAGTCCAAAAGTCACCAAGTTAAGCAGTCCCCAGTCACTTCGTTAAGCAGTCCCCAAGTCACCAAGTTAGGCAGTCCCCAAGTCACCAAGTTCAGCAGTCCCCAAGTCACCAAGTTCAGCAGTCCCCAAGTCACCAAGTTAAGCCGTCCCCAGTCACTAAGTTAAGCAGTCCCCAAGTCACTAACTTAAGCAGTCCCCAAGTCACCAAGTTAAGCAGTCCCCAATCACTAAGTTAAGCCGTCCCCAGTCACTAAGTTAAGCAATCACCAAGTTAAGCAGTCCCCAAGTCACTAAGTTAAGCTATCATTAAGTTAAGCAGTCCCCAAGTCACCAAGTTAAGCAGTCACTAAGTTAAGCAGTCCCCAAGTCACCACGTTAAGCAGTCACTAAGTTAAGCAGTCACCAAGTTAAGCAGTCCCCAGTCACTAAGTTAAGCCGTCCCCAGTCACTAAGTTAAGCAGTCACCAAGTTAAGCAGTCCCCAAGTCACCAAGTTAAGCCATCATTAAGTTAAGCAGTCCCCAAGTCACCAAGTTAAGCAGTCCCCAAGTCACCAAGTTAAGCCATCATTAAGTTAAGCAGTCCCCAAGTCACTAAGTTAAGCCATCATTAAGTTAAGCAGTCCCCAAGTCACCAAGTTAAGCAGTCACTAAGTTAAGCAGTCCCCAAGTCACCAAGTTAAGCAGTCACTAAGATAAGCAGTCACCAAGTTAAGCAGTCCCCAGTCACTAAGTTAGGCCGTCCCCAGTCACTAAGTTAAACAGTCACCAAGTTAAGCAGTACCCAAGTCACCAAGTTAAGCCATCATTAAGTTAAGCAGTCCCCAAGTCACCAAGTTAAGCAGTCCCCAAGCCACCAAGTTAAGCAGTCACTAAGTTAAGCAGTCACCAAGTTAAGCAGTCTCCAAGTCACCAAGTTAAGCAGTCCCCAAGTCACTAAGTTAAGCCATCATTAAGTTAAGCAGTCCCCAAGTCACCAAGTTAAGCAGTCACTAAGTTAAGCAGTCCCCAAGTCACCAAGTTAAGCAGTCCCCAAGTCACCAAGTTAAGCCATCATTAAGTTAAGCAGTCCCCAAGTCACTAAGTTAAGCCATCATTAAGTTAAGCAGTCCCCAAGTCACCAAGTTAGGCAGTCACTAAGTTAAGCAGTCCCCAAGTCACCAAGTTAAGCAGTCACTAAGTTAAGCAGTCGCCAAGTTAAGCAGTCCCCAGTCACTAAGTTAAGCCGTCCCCAGTCACTAAGTTAAGCCGTCCCCAGTCACTAAGTTAAGCCATCATTAAGTTAAGCAGTCCCCAAGTCACCAAGTTAAGCAGTCCCCAAGTCACCAAGTTAAGCAGTCACTAAGTTAAGCAGTCACCAAGTTAAGCAGTCCCTAAGTCACCAAGTTAAGCAGTCACCAAGTTAAGCAGTCACCAAGTTAAGCAGTCTCCAAGTCACCAAGTTAGGCATAGGTTCAAGATCTCAATAAGGTGTACGTTTTTGATCAACTTTGTTCTAAAGAGATTTTGTTTGTTTTTAAATTTAGTTATATTTAGTAGATCATTGTAAAAACATTAAGCCGGCAACATATCCGGTCCTCTAGTTGATGAACTTGTCCCAGCATAGAACTCTAATGTCTCTAAACACCAAAACTAACCTTCATCCCTTATTCCTAGCCGCAGTCATTATAAAATGAAAGATGCTGTGGAACCTCGGAAACCACCAAACACACTCATCTAACTGACTGAAATATTGACCTTATAGAGAGGCTTACCAATAGAATCTTACGTGTCCAATGTCAATGTACCTTTTAGTCTGACATTTCTAGTTCTGTAACTGTATTAAATACTGCCTCGTTTCCTGCTTTCACCACTTACTAAACTGTTGTCAAATTCTAGACAAGAATTATTAGGCCTTCCTTATTATTATCTTCTATTTATTTATGTTAAAAGTAGAAACGATAGAGTTTACAATCGTGTGATGCAAAGGTCATGTTAGGCGATGGTATTATATGGCACGTATGAAGACACACGATTAGAATGGATACTGATTTATTTGATAAAATATATGCAAATTGAATTTAAAAAACAGCTACAATAAATATAATGTGATAGGGTCGATAAAGATGAAAGAGGACAATTATAACATAAATAATGAGAAAAACTATACGAATCGAACTGTTTAATATTTTCCTGGATCTTAGCTGAAGTTTGTTGGATTCAGGAGGTCGTGGAGAGTATAGAAATGTTTATACCAACCAAATCCGTGCTTAACGACGAACCTATAGAGTCTACTGAACATTGTAATATTATGGCAATCATTATACTACGAGCCACCGTGAATTCACCTACTATTACGACAATTATGGGAAAGGTCTTTTGGTGCCCATTTGGCTCTTGTGATTGGATTTCCTATTCTTAAGGTGACCAGTACTCTTGATAAACCATTGATAAAGTGACTTGAGAAACAACACGGCCTCCAAGTATGTTATAATATTTTCCTATTATATATTATCAATTGATAGAAAACATTAGCTTTTAGTGTGTGTTATTACATTTTGTTTTTGTATCTGTTCTTATTGTAGGCTTTATAAAGATATTTATAAACTCAGCAATTCAGTGGGCTAAAACGAAAACAGTTTGTTAAAATAATAAACAATAATTAGAAGAAAAAGGTTTGACAACTCGGGTAAAAGGTTAGGGTAAGTGACTCCCCTAACTTAGGCCTACTTTTATATTAATAATTTAGTTATTCTCCCACCAATTCTTCCCCTCCTCCTCTCTAGTTATAATTATCAAAACTAATCCTCTCGTATAACCCGATTAATCATGAAAGCTCCCCGGGCATGATGACAGACCGCGTCAGTTTTTAATTTCCGCTAAACTGTAAAAAAGTGCTTATATAGCCCCACCCCACTTCTCTCCATTATTATTAAAACCAATCGATAACATCTAACTACTTTGTTCTATTTGGTCTCCCTTGGCCAACTCTGTTAGAAATCCCCAGGGTCTTTCTCTTTTACTCCGTCTGAGGCAGTCTTATTCCCCAAAGGGTATACTCTCAATGAGCCAGACCTTTGTCTGAGACAGTTTATGTTTAGACTATGTCTTTGTCTGTCTGGCTGTCTGTCTCTCTGTATCTCTCTCTGTCTGTCTGTCTCTCTCTCCTCTGTCTCTCTCTCTCTCTCCCCCTCCCTCTCTACCTGGTCTGTCTGTCTGTGTGTGTCTGTGTGTGTGTCTGTCTGTCTATCTATCTATTTATCTATGTACCTACCTATCTAACTGTATATCTATATATTTATCTATGTACCTATCTATCTATCTAACTATATATCTATCTATTTATCTATGTACCTATCTATATATCCATATATCTAACTATATATCTATCTATTTATCTATGTACCTATCTATCTATCTAACTGTATATCTATCTATTTATCTATGTACCTATCTATCTATATATATATCTAACTATATATCTATCTATTTATCTATGTACCTATCTATCTATCTATATACCTAACTATATATCTATCTATTTATCTATGTACCTATCTATCTATCTAACTGTATATCTATATATTTATCTATGTACCTATCTATCTATCTATATATCTAACTATATATCTATCTATTTATCTATGATCCTATCTATCTATCCATATATCTAACTATATATCTATCTATTTATCTATGTACCTATCTATCTATCTAACTGTATATCTATCTATTTATCTATGTACCTATCTATCTATCTATATATCTAACTATATATCTATCTATTTATCTATGTACCTATCTATCTATCTAACTGTATATCTATATATTTATGTATGTACTTATCTATCTATCTATCTACCTAACTATATATAATTATCTATCTATCTATCTGTCTAGTTTATGGTTAGAAGAAGATTAACAAGTTGAATTCAAATTTGTATGAATACTGAAGGAGAAAGGCGGTTAAAGTAAAATGAGGTAAAATTATTTTGAGTTCAAAGGTTCAAGTGTAAATATATTTAAAGTGTGGAATCATGATCATACTTGATTCCAAACCTTAACTACAGTATGGCATTACATAAAAGCAATGCCAAATAGGCTAATTGACTGAAAGATTATAATCCTAAGCAGCAAAAAATAAATTGAGTTATTTGGTATGTTTGCTTATGTTATTCTCGTAAACCTAGCTCAAACGTGAATTGGTCGTGATTGTAATTTGTTTCCTTGTATACGTCACCATCGCCACAAGGGCCTTAGAGCTTACCCACTTTCTAGCTTTTCTCAGAATTTTAAGAAAACTTTGCCGCAGCCCTTCCCAGCAATCAATTACTTTACAAATTTCACGGAAGCGTTACCAAACATATGTTGCCAAAAACTGGGTCAGGCTTAATATCTCAAGCACACCAAATGTGTTTTTGTGTTGAGGATGAAGTGGTTTGTATGTGGGTGCTTATAATCAGGAACATCCGTTCGCTAATCTATTGGCCTAACGGAAACAATTCGGCATGTGCTAATCTTCAACGAAAAAGTATAATGTTTTATTTAACAATGAAATTAACTCGCCAAACAGCTGTTCCATTTTTAACTCGTGACAAGTTTTTCTTGCCAACCGTTTAGAGCTTAATTACTGAATTTTGATTGCTTTACATATTTTAATTTGAATAACGATTGCAATTTATGTTAGTAAGCTATATTTTATGGCGATCATTTTATTAATTATATCGAAGATAAGCTGTATTTCTATTAGGTGTTTAAGCTAATAAAACGTTGGTTAAATTATTTTTTGTTTTCTGTGTATATGTGCTTTGTGTGCGCACGAGCGTTCATTCATTCGTACTATCACCGTTTTGTTATCTGGGAAAACCTATTTGGATAAACGTCTCGGCTACCTTCCTTCGCCATTCTCATTAGAGCCCAAAACGGTCGCAGATCCTTTAATTCCACCGTAAACAGTTCCGACTCTGTTGTTTCCATTAAGCTCTTTATTTCTTCATTGATGATAAATTAAACTGTGTTGTTCTTGCGTGAAGCCGTACAGAGTACATCTCTACCACGCTGAGTCGCCTAGTCGTAACGGGGGTCAAGTTGCAATCGTTCTGAAAGTTTAAAACTCTGAAGCAATAACACATAAAAGTGAATTCAAATAATGAAGTTTTGATAAATATAACTCGAAAAAAATGAAAACATATTTAAAATTATATATCACTTCTATTATATGTACTTAAACAAGAATCTTACTTGGTATTTATGCAATTTAACTTTCAAAGATTGATAGTATCTCCATTATCGAGTATCACTGACCGGGGGTTGTAGTAGACTATGAGTTGTGTGGAATTTCCGTTGTCACAAGGTGTGGTAGCCTATACTATTAGACTATTGTTCTATTTTCGGATTCACTGCACTGTGTGAGTCTTTTAAGTTTGTCTTGGGGTTAATTTTGTCTATTAGGTTGAATAATTAATCGTTTTTTATTTTATTTGTATTTTTTCGTTTGTGATATTATTTTTATGTTTATAAATTTGTAGTTGTTCCCATATTGTCATTTTGAGGCCTTTTTGTACTTTTTTTTATTAGGTGTACGTTTTCTAATGTGGGGAATGTGTGTTTGTTTTTGATGGCGTGTGTAGCTAAGTTTGAGTTATAAGTTTCAGGTTTGATGTATGCATTGAGGTGTTTTTGATATCTGTCTTTTAATTGCTTTTTTGTTTGGCCTATGTATATTTTATTAACGTCTGGGCATTCGATTTTGTACATTCCGTTATTAAGTGTAGGACATATTTTTTCTGGTTGGTTTATTTTATTGATTATGTTTCCTGTGTTTTTGTAGGCTATGTTAATATTATTATTTGTTAGTATTTTAGTTATTCCTTTTATGTTGTACCCTGTGTATGTGAATGTAGCCCATTTTGTTGTTGTTTGTAGTTCGATTGTAAGTAGTTTAAATTTATTTAATATTTTTAATTCTAATTTATCTATTGTTTTTTTATTGTATCCATTTTTTGGGCTATTTGATATATTAGGCTATTTGTTTTTTTTGGTTTCTTCTTCATTTTTTAAAGTTAGTTTCAGCATTCTGTATAAAGTGAGCTATAAGCGGCCATTTTATGTTGTGGGGGATGGTTTAAATAGTTTGGTATTGTATTAAAGGTTTGTGTGGGTTTCCTATAAATTGAGTACTCAATATTATTTGTATTTCTTGTTGTTGTTAGGTCTAGGTAGTTTATTTTATTGTTTATTTCTTCCTCCATGTTGAATTTTATGTTAGGGTGTAAGTTGTTGATTTCGTTTAGGATGATATTATAATTTATTGCTTTATTTTGTATGATGTATAATCCATCGTCAACATATCGTATCGTAAATATTGGATTATACATCTCACAAAATAAAACAATAAATAATAATATCATAATAAATGAAATCAACAACTTACACCCTATCATAAAACTCACCGTGGAGGAAAAAATAAACAATAAAATAAACTGTCTAGACCTAACAATAACCAGAAATACAATTAACATTGAATACTCAATTTATAGGAAACCCAAACAAACCATTAATACAATACCAAACTACTCTAACCACCCCCCCCCCCACAACATAAAATGGCTGCTTACAACTCACTCTTATACAGAATGCTAAAATTGCCTCTAAAAAATGAAGAAAAAGCCAAAGAAAAACAAATAATATATCAAATAGCCCAAAAAAATACAATAAAAGAACTATAGAGAAATTAGAATTTAAAATATTAAATAAATTAAAACAACCTACAATCGAACTACAAGCAACAACAAAATGTAACGTTACTCTAAGTTTTGCAGTTATACATAGAACGCGATACATAAATGAGCAATTAACCTTAGCTGAGTGTTATTGTTAATCTTTCTCGAACTGAAATTTATTTCTCCATCTTTCTTAAAATATAGACAAGGACGCTATCTTCCTCTGACGACGACATAACTGACAACTATCAGCAACTTATATGAACAATCTTGAAAACCGAATAGCAACTTTTTATACAGCAACTCAAGTTTACGTTGCGTTGCGACCGCCAGTTGCTTTCTAAGGTTTGACCTGCTAACCAGTCGTTATCGACTTGCAAAAAAAACCAGCATTGTTAGTTCCAGGTACGGGCGAACAGGCCAGCATCAATGATTTGCAATTACAGAAAATGTAATTTTTTACGCAACGAAAGTTTAAATATCTGTTTAAAGTGACAATCCGTGGTCGCATTAAATCGACCTGGTTAAGGAAGTATTTTTCCTAAAAATATCATGGTAACTGTGTACGTTTGATATGTAAGTTTGAACATGTAATTTTCAAAAACATTTGACTCACTTCGGTAAGGGGCATGTCTCATCTTATCTCCCTAAACCCCGTAATGTCTAGATCCACTACTGAAAACAATAAACTACTTTGTGAATGTTCTTACAAACATTAGCAGTAGCCTATTTGTTGTGTTGTGTAAGCCCAAGTATTTAATAATAATTATTTTTATTTGTATTTTTCGTGTTTTTGTTTCTTTGAATAGCCTTTTACTTTACTAGTATAGTATGTCAGAAGAAAAATATTTCTGGTTGGTTCTGGTCATGATTTATGTACCCAACAACTTCAAGATTGTATACTAATTGACTACCCACAATTTTTCGAAATATATAAAATCGGCACTTGAACTATAAAATTTCATTTGTTTAGAAACTAATTATTATTTGTTTGTAATGTAATGTAATTTTAAGTTTTGCAGTTATACATAAAAATAAATACATAAATGAGCAATTAACCTTAGCTGAGTGTTATTGTTAATCTTTCTCCAGCTGAAATTTATTTCTCCATCTTTCTGTCTTGTCATATAGACAAGGACGCTATCTTCCTCTGACGACGACATAACTGACAACTATCAGCAACTTTATGTGAACAATCTTGTAAACCGAATAGCAACTCTACTAATAGCAACTCAAGGCTACGTTAGTTACTTTCTGTATGTCCGAGCCTAAGGTTTAACCTTACTTACTAGCCAACGCCCACTCTTGGCTGTTGGGCCATTTGGTGGCGCGCTGACCAGTAGAGGCGAGAGATCTCTTCTTCCTTCGTGTCGTTCAGGGGTCCATGGTCCAGAGCTGTACATGACTGGAGGTGCTCAGCTGTCATGTCCTTCCCGCTGTCACATAGGGTGCACCTGGGAGACGAGAAGACGTGTATCTTGTTTAGGTGTGCAGCTAGGTAATCGTGTCCAGTTGTGAGTCTAAAAAGTGCAACCCCGTCCCGTCGGGGTTTAACCTGTTAACCAGTCCTTATCGACATTGCTAAAAACTAGCATTGTTGGTTCCAGATAGGGCGAACAGGACGACCAATCGGGGCCAGCATCAATGATTTGCATTTAGTTAAAATGTAATTTGTTTACGCAATGAAAATAAAAATATCTGTTTAAAGTGACAATCCGTGATCGCATTAAATCACGGTATCCGTGATCGTATTTTTCCTAAAAATATCATGGTAACTGTGTACGTTTGATATGTAAGTTTGAGCATGTAATTTTCAAAAACATTTGACTCACTTCGGTAAGGGGCATGTCTCATCTTATCTCCCTAAACCCCGTAATGTCTAGATCCACTACTGAAAACATTAAACTATTTTGTGAATGTTCTTACAAACATTAGCAGTAATTGTTGTGTTGTGTAAGCTCAAGTATTTAATAATAATTATTTTTATTTGTATTTTTCGTGTTTTTGTTTCTTTGAATAGCCTTTTATTATACTATTATATTATGTCAGAAAAAATATTTCTGGTTGGTTCTGGTCATGATTTGTATACCCAACAACTTCAAGATTATATTCTAATTGATTACCCACAATTTTTCGAAATATATAAAATCGGCACTTGAACTATAAAATTTCATTTGTTTAGAAACTAATTATTATTTTTTTGTAATGTAATGTAATTTTAAGTTTTGCAGTTATACATAAAAATAAATACATAAATGAGCAATTAACCTTAGCTGAGTGTTATTGTTAATCTTTATCCAGCTGAAATTTATTTCTCCATCTTTCTGTCTTGTCATATAGACAAGGACGCTATCTTCCTCTGACGACGACATAACTGACAACTATCAGCAACTTTATATGAACAATCTTGTAAACCGAATAGCAACTCTACTAATAGCAACTCAAGGCTACGTTAGTTACTTTCTGTATGTCCGAGCCTAAGGTTTAACCTGTTGACCAGTCCTTATCGACATTGCTAAAAACTAGCATTGTTGGTTCCAGATAGGGCGAACAGGACGACCAATCGGGGCCAGCATCAATGATTTGCATTTAGCTAAAATGTAATTTGTTTACGCAATGAAAATAAAAATATCTGTTTAAAGTGACAATCCGTGATCGCATTAAATCACGGTATCCGTGATCGTATTTTTCCTAAAAATATCATGGTAACTGTGTACGTTTGATATGTAAGTTTGAGCATGTGATTTTCAAAAACGTTTGACTCACTTCGGTAAGAGGCATGTCTCATCTTGTCTCCCTAAGCCCCGTAAGGTCTAGATCCGCTACTGAAAACTATAGGCTACCTTGTGAATGTTCTTACAAACATTAGCAGTAATTGTTGTGTTGTGTAAGCTCAAGTATTTAATAATAATTATTTTTATTTGTATTTTTCGTGTTTTTGTTTCTTTGAATAGCCTTTTACTTTACTAGTATAGTATGTCAGAAGAAAAATATTGCTGGTTGGTTCTGGTCATGATTTATGTACCCAACAACTTCAAGATTGTATACTAATTGATTACCCACAATTTTTCGAAATATATAAAATCGGCACTTGAACTATAAAATTTCATTTGTTTAGAAACTAATTATTATTTTTTTGTAATGTAATGTAATTTTAAGTTTTGCAGTTATACATAAAAATAAATACATAAATGAGCAATTAACCTTAGCTGAGTGTTATTGTTAATCTTTCTCCAGCTGAAATTTATTTCTCCATCTTTCTGTCTTGTCATATAGACAAGGACGCTATCTTCCTCTGACGACGACATAACTGACAACTATCAGCAACTTATATGAACAATCTTGTAAACCGAATAGCAACTTTTTACATAGCAACTCAAGGCTACGTTAGTTGCTTTCTGTATGTCCGCAGCCTAAGGTTTAACCTTACTTACTTACTAGCCAACGCCCACTCTTGGCTGTTGGGCCATTTGGTGGCGCGCTGACCAGTAGAGGCGAGAGATCTCTTCTTCCTTCGTGTCGTTCAGGGGTCCATGGTCCAGAGCTGTACATGACTGGAGGTGCTCAGCTGTCATGTCCTCCCCGCTGTCACATAGGGTGCACCTGGGAGACGAGAAGACGTGTATCTTGTTTAGGTGTGCAGCTAGGTAATCGTGTCCAGTTGTGAGTCTAAAAAGTGCAACCCCGTCCGGTCGGGGTTTAACCTGTTAACTAGTCCTTATCGACATTGCTAAAAACTAGCATTGTTGGTTCCAGATAGGGCGAACAGGACGACCAATCGGGGCCAGCATCAATGATTTGCATTTAGCTAAAATGTAATTTGTTTACGCAATGAATATTAAAATATCTGTTTAAAGTGACAATCCGTGGTCGCATTAAATCGACCTGGTTAAGGAAGTACTTTTCCTAAAAATATCATGGTAACTGTGTACGTTTGATATGTAAGTTTGAGCATGTAATTTTCAAAAACGTTTGACTCACTTCAGTAAGGGGCATGTCTTATCTTATCTCCCTAAACCCCGTAATGTCTAGATCCACTACTGATAACTATAGGCTACCTTGTGAATGTTCTTACAAACATTGAAAAATAATAAAACTTGGTGCTGATACCACAACAATAAACATCTTGAGAAGGAGACATATTTATCCTCACATTACTAAATATACAGACAATAAAATAAAGGTTCCTTTTAAACAAGTAATATAGGCCTAAAAACATTTTTAAAGTCAATTCCTACTTATGTCAACAAAGACAAATTTTATTTTAGTTACTTTTTACTAAATAATTACAATTAATATAAATAAAATAACATAACCTGTGCGTTAAAACAACTGTTCTACCACATAGGCCTAACCTTATAACATAAAATCAGCTCTTTATGAAATCACATGTTATCACTTATTTTCAGCCAAATGGGAAGAAGTAAGTAGGCTATGTTGTATACCTTGCCCCTTTTGTGAAAAGTTTTTCTCCCATATAAAACTAAAATTATTTAATTAAATTTAATTATTGAATTATTCCTTCAAAACACTGTATTAACATCAGGTTAAATAATTTTAATAAAAATATTTTATTAACGATTGAAAATTTGAACAACGTATAAGATATGTAAGGAGAGTGTGAACTAATAGAAGGAATTGATACCATTAGGTTACACCACATTACAAATTTGGTTTGTTACAACACGGCTTCAAAGCGGCTATTCATGATATATTTGGTCTAACAAATAATTTTCACTGATAATTTTGGCGAGGTAAAAACACTTCATGCATAAAGAGAAACACGGCCTCCTTGTTCCGTGCGTCGATGCTACAAAGTATAGCAAAATGGAGATCACTTCACTTGTCAACAAGTTAGCTTATATAAGTAAACTTTATTTTATTTTATGACAAAAGTTTTCTTAACCGGATACTTTGTAGCTATATTGTAATGTACTACAAAGCTATAACATATTTCTCTATTTTGTAAAAAAAAAAACTTGAGTTACGAAACTGTGTATGTTGTCAGGTTACTTTTTAAAAAATTTTAATTTTATGCAGAATTGTCTACATCAGCGGTTCTCAACCTGGGGGGCGCTCCCCCCTGGCGGGGCATAGAAGAATTCTAGGGGAGGCGTCAACAAATTTTTTAAAAAATTGAATTTGATGTTGGACACAAACACACAATCATTGAAATTTTTTTATAGCTTAATAGAGCTATAAAGCTCTATTTCTTTACTCAACGAACTTTTCTTCCTTTCCGAAATCTCGTCGATGATACCCAAAGTCTTCCAAAAGACCTAGTAAATGAAATGAAGGACCTAATATCTGAGCATTTGTTGTCTCTGAAGAACAAAATCGGAGCCTATTTCCCAGATATAAGCTCGGAAAACTGGGAATTCAAGTTAACAAGAGCCCCCTTTCAAATCAACATTGATATACCTCCTGATCACATTCAAGAACAAACAATTGACTTGCAATGTGATTCCAAAGCTAAATTGGATTTCCCAAACATAGATCTCGAAGATTTCTGGCTACTATATCTTCCTGTTTACCCAGAAGTGACAATGGAGGCAGTCAAGTTGCTTGTACAATTTTCATCAACTTATATATGCGAGACAGGATTTTCAGCCCTGGCTAATATAAAATCTAAATATCGAGCCAGACTAGATGTGGAAAGTGACCTGCGGTGTTCTTTGTCAAAATTTCATCCAAACATACAAAAAATAGTTAACGAGAAACAGTGCCAGCCTTCACACTAGCACTACAAAAGTAGCGAACATTTTTCTGGTTATTACTTAAACATAATGTAAGTAAATTTATCATATATAAGTCTAAATTAACTTAATCCGTGAAGGGAGGCGTGATCTCACACCAAAGTGTGAAGGGGGGCTCAGAGCCTAAAAGGTTGAGAACCCCTGCTCTACATCATTAGGTATAGGCCTATATATTTGCAATGTCGATGACGTCTGTATAGCCAATATTTACCAAATTATAACAAAAAACAAGTCAACATCTCGAGACCATAACACACATATAATTTCTTTAAACTTTTTAAATGGGGTTTTGGTTTCTAAGACACATTGGGGGCAGACCCAGTAGGCCTACTACATAGTAGCAGTAGGCCCATAAGTAAGGTCTACAACAGTTGCATACAAAGTTATTTTTAATTACCCTGCTTCACGTATGACTCGAGGTGATGTTTAAACAACTTTAACTTACTCCTGCGATGACTGTGCAATGATTGTAACATGTAAATAGCTTCGAACACCAATAGCCTCGCGATAGGCGTGGTCAGCTACAGCCGCCATTACAGAATGATGTATAGCCCAATCAACCAATTAATTGGTATTTATTGATACAATATAAACACTTACAAACACCTTAAGGAACCCTTATAGCAGCCTAGTATCCAGCTTTCCTCATCAGTTTTTTCTTCCGTTCCATATATTTTTAGGAAACTTAAGAAAAGGAAATTGCAAATTAGTTTCTGCATAATTATTACAATAATGCCACCCTTGGATGCTATTGTAATAATGTTGAATTTTAAGGCTTTTAAAAAGCTGAATTATAACGATTTTTACAAAATTTTCATTTGAAAATTACCTTTCTATTGGGTCAAATGTACGAGTATAATTATTTCCAACCACCTGCATACACATTGTTTTCTTAAAATCCGAAAATACTTTATAGGTAGATGCTACTAAAAACTAGTCTGTATGGGTTTTAACAGGGCTACATAAGTCCTACGGCGGTTTACACTAAATCTTCGGACCTGTGAAGAAGTCGTGTTCAAAATAGCGCTTCTCCCCAGAACCACTTGTTCACTGATGAAATATACGCAATGACGCGAAGTTAACAGTGAAATTTTTATCTAGATTAGGTTTATATCTTCGGCTTTGAGTACTAATTTCATCTCGCAGTTGGAAAAATATCTTTTTATATCTTGTTACGTCGGAATACAATCAATAAGGGTAAAAGTACAAAAAACCAAGATATGGTTGGACCATAAAATAGTTTAAACATTCTTTACAGAAAAAGGTGCCGGCTTTCTTCTTTTCTCGACCATTATTTACATCCATTTTTTAGTTGAGTAGATAAATTTAGACAATTTTTAAGCCCAGTCAAATGTTTAAAAATGAGATGATTATAGGCTATCTCTAGAAGGTCGGCTCGCAAAAACCATGAAGTGAGATTCTTTTTCAAGTACATTACGTGTAAGTAATAAGTAAATGCAAGAAAGTAGTGTTGCTATAGTAAAAAATAGGTTAATTCAACTAAAACTCATTATTTTCATTTTATGTCATTTTAGGAAAAGAAATACAGGTAACGTGTAACATAGGGGTTGAGGTATAACCTATGTAGTCTACTTGTAATAGGAACAGCTGTTGTATGAAATCATACGCTATCAAATAATTTAAACAACTCAATTCCATTTCTAAATATAGGCAAAGAAAATTGTATTTGAAAATTACCTTCCTATTTGGTCAAATGTATAATTATTTCCAACCACCTGCATATACATTGTTTTCTTAAAATCCGAAAATACTTTATAGATAGAGGCTACTAAAAACTAGTCTTTATGAGTTTTAACAGGGCTACCTAAGTCCTACGGCGGTTTACACTAAATCTTCGGACCTGTGAAAAAGTCGTGTTCAAAATAGCGCTTCTCCCCAGAACCACTTGTTCACTGATGAAATATAAACTGCAAAGACGCGAAGTTAAAAGTGAAGAATCATACGCTATCAAATAATTTAAACAAGTCAATTACATTTCTAAATAGGCTATAAGCAAAGAAAATTGCATTTGAAAATTATTTAAACATAACCTCGAATTAATTTCTAATTTAAGACGAAAACAGTCTTTAACATTAACCTACTCCTCTCTTAAACAATACAAACTTTAATAGCCTAAACAATAATTGAATTACTACAGTAATTAATTTAAATCGACTATTACAAAACAGAGACATTAAATAATATAATCTAAAATTAAATTTTTCAAAACTAAATAAGGAAATATTTATGCAAATGAGCATAAATTATTACTAAAATCAGCAACAGAGATAGGCTAGTGAAATTTAATTGTTTCTACACTAAAAACTATCAATTGGTTTCTTATATAGGTGATTTCCGAAGATATGCAGAAGTTTTGGGAGCTCATCATGTAAAAATAATAGAAAAATGTTTATATCAACATGGGTCCGGATATGTCTCGTTAGCGAGTTACGGCTAACGAAAGATTTCGCCCGGATTTCAGCTCACCATTTCAAACGAAGTCTTCCTGAAATTGTGGTAAGGTGGATTAAAAGGCGAATTCAAATGTTTCTTATGGTTTTTAACCTGATAAATTGAATATAACATGTCCCAGAACTGTAAGTTGAGTAGTTTTTGTGAAAACCTGTGCCAAATGCAAAAAATGGAGCGAAAAACACATTTATTCACCTTCGAGCAACAGCTGTTAAATATTTTCCTGCCTTGTAACGGCACATCTGGCGCGTTGGACAAAAAAAGGTTACCTAAATGGTTGGTTAGATCAAATTACGTATCTGTAAGATGTTGTACAGTAATTGCAGTTTATATAGTTTTCCGGAGGACCATTAGAGACAATAAATGAAAGAGTAAACAGATATCGCACATACCTTACTGGGCGAACTCTCACCACTTGTTCTTCCTGTCGGATGACGGACAGTTGTTCGGGTGCACCCTTTCACGCACTTATCACTTACCTAACTAACAATAAGAAAAGAGTATATAATTCTAAATAGTCACTGTTACACGCTATTAAATGTCTTCGTCACACTACGGGAGAAACGAAAGAAAACTGCGTCATATTTCGTAATGGTAGAGAGGCGTAACAAAACTACGTTACATCTGCGCGTAACGGGAGAAAAATGCGTCTAAGACCGAATCTGGCTTAGAACGTACGAAACTAAGTCACGTCGAGAGGGAGGGACGTCGTTTGATCGACGCGACGTCTTGAATAGAACTGTGTCGTACCGAACCTTGCAAGGGACAAAGGTTGACTGATAAGGAGTCCCTCTCTGAAGCATTTACAATGGTTTTAAATTATACTTAATTTAAAGAAAGGTACCTAACAATAAGTTTGTCATTTCATTAAGAAACAAATCAAACCTTTTATTAAAACTTATAGACAATTTTATTCTGAACTAAACTGTGTAAATAAAGAACACAGAAAGCTAATAGATGTTTGGTTAAATGCACTTATATGCATAACAACACAACACGGCTTGTACATTTGTCTGACAATAGCTTTGTTAATTACCCGTTAAACAAATTAAATTTCTACTACGAAACTGTAAATTTCCAATCTTAAATGAAACATTATTTCATAGCGTGGATTGATTTAGTGCATTCAGGCGCTGCTGACGTAATGTACGACTTGATTTAATCTGAAATAAATACACATAATGATGTTTTGCGGGACGTAACTTTCAACAGCGTTTTAGCATCGACGTATGGCGTGGTATTATTCATG
The DNA here is from genome assembly GCA_036971475.1 of Prosapia bicincta. Lineage (NCBI taxonomy): Eukaryota > Metazoa > Arthropoda > Insecta > Hemiptera > Cercopidae > Prosapia > Prosapia bicincta. Next base: position 50,882,533 of record JBAIZL010000007.1, on the reverse strand, counting down.
ATCAGCTGATTGGACCGTTTATTTTTCAAGAGGGCTTAACAGGTCATCCATACTTACAGCTTCATCAAGAATTACCGACATTGCTTAAAGATATTCCTGTTGCAACGCGACGCCATCTGTACTTCCAAAATAATGGCGCATCTCCACATTTTTCAAATATTGTTTCCGCCTACTTAAATCAACAGTTTCCAAATAAATGGATCTGTCGTGGAAGTCCTATACACTGGACACCCATCACACCAGATCATACGCCGTTGGTTTTTTGGACATGAGGATGGATGAAGGAGAATGTTTACGAGGTCAAAGTTAATTCCCGTGAGGCGCCACTTAAGCTTATTAATGAAGCTTTTACGCAGTTAAAGGAAAGCCCTGTTGAACTACGGAAAGCAACAACAGCCATTCTTAAACGAGCAGAAAAATGCATTGAAGTCGGTGGAGACACTTTTGAAAATTTAATGTAAGTTGGTTGAATAGGTTTAGATGAATAGGTTTAAATGAATAGGTTTAGATGAATAGGTTTGGATGAATAGGTTTAGATGAATAAGTTTGAATGAATAGGTTTAGATGGATAGGTTTAGATGAATAGGTTTATGTGAATAGGCTTAGATGAATAGATTTAGATGAATAGGTTTACATGAATAGGTTTAGATGGATAGGTTTAGATGAATAGGTTTATGTGAATAGGTTTAGATGAATAGATTTAGATGAATAGGTTTAGATGAATAAGTTTACATGAATAGGTTTAGATAAATAGGTTTAGATGAATAGGTTTGGATGAATAGGTTTAGATGAATAGGTTTATATGAATAGGTTTAGATGAATAAGTTTGGATGAATAGGTTTAGATGAATAAGTTTGGATGAATAGGTTTATATGAATAGGTTTAGATGGATAGGTTTAGATGAATAGGTTTATGTGAATAGGTTTACATGAATAGGTTTAGATGGATAGGTTTAGATGAATAGGTTTATGTGAATAGGTTTAGATGAATAGATTTAGATGAATAGGTTTAGATGAATAGATTTACATGAATAGGTTTAGATAAATAGGTTTAGATGAATAGGTTTGGATGAATAGGTTTAGATGAATAGGTTTATATGAATAGGTTTAGATGAATAAGTTTGGATGAATAGGTTTAGATGAATAGGTTTAGATGAATATTTTTATATGAATAGGTTTAGATGGATAGGTTTAGATGAATAGGTTTATGTGAATAGGTTTAGATGAATAAGTTTGGATGAATAGGTTTAGATGAATAGGTTTATGTGAATAGGTTTAGATGAATAGGTTAAGATGAATAGGTTTATATGAATAGGTTTAGATGAATAGGTTTATATGAATAGGTTTAGATGGATAGGTTTAGATGAATAGGTTTATGTGAATAGGTTTAGATGAATAAGTTGGTTGAATAGGTTTAGATGAATAGGTTTAAATGAATAGGTTTATATGAATAAGTTTGGATGAATAGGTTTAGATGAATAGGTTTATATGAATAGGTTTAGATGAATCGGTCTAGATGAATAGGTTTAACGTCTAATTTTACTTTGTGCAGTTATAAATAAAAATCCATTTAATCAAACATCTATTCTCTTTCTGTGTTCTTTATTTACACAGTTTTGTTCAGAATAAAATTATCTATAAGTTTTATTAAAAATTTTGATCTATTTCTTGGTGAAAAACGAAGCTATTGTTGCCCAAGGATGACAAAATGTGTTATTTCACTCCACTTCTTGCATTTAGGCTAACACTGGTTTTCTCACAAACTACTTAACTTAAAGTTCTGGGACCTGTTTTATTCAATTTATCAAATAAAAAACCATAAGAAACAATTTAATTTACTCCTTAATCTACCTTACCAGAATTTCAGGAAGACCTCGTTTTACATGACTAGCTGAAATCCGAATGAAATCTTTCGCTAGCCGAAGCATTTCCGGATCCGTGTTTATATAACCTTGTTTCATGATTTTTGCATATAAAATGAGCTCCCGAACTTTCTGCTTATCTTCCTGAATCACCCTGTATAAAAACATTAAAGTTAAGTTCTTTGGATTCGTTTTAACGCGACTTCCAGGCACTGATTTAACGTGTCTAGCGCTCCTAGTCGCAGGATTTGTGGTAACCCTCGTGTAAGGAAAAGACAATTAATAAAGCCTCTATCCTTGCTTTTCTTCTAGCAAATATGTGTATTATGTCATCGTAAGGCAACTTTTGTGTCAGCCTTCCCTCACGGGCGAGGAGAGCTAATGATGTCATCCTGTCGTGGCTGATTGTCTCTTAAAAAGGTCTTTACACATCGCTAGGTAGAAGAGGATGTGTAGTTTGTAGCAAGAGCACTAATAACCATTCCTAAGGCAATGTCAACGTTTGGGTGGATACCAACTGCATCAAAATGACGCAAAACTTTACTAATGGCTTATGGCCATGCCAGTTTTTCCTTTGCACTAAAAAGGGGTGCCAAATATAAACACTCATATTTAACACTCATGATCTTCACCATGCCAACTCAATATTCTGCAATACCCTTGCATGTTTGATAGCTTCTGAGGCTACCAATGTAATGAACTCAAAACCCAAAGTGTTATGGGGCTGAGTGTATTTATCTGTAATTAAGGATAGGGATGGTCGATCCAGTGACTTTAACGGATCGGTGATTTTAGTGACAGCACCTGGTTTGGATCAGTGACTTTTACAGGTGACAAGGGATACTGAGACTGCTCTGTGTGTGGCAATAACAGATAGGCATACCACACTGGTGAAATGATTCCACACCTCGCTTTTTTTACTTTTTGGAAGGCTCTATTTAAAACTAAACGCCTACGAAATTAAGAACAAACTACAGAGTGCGGAATAGCGTCTACTGTACTCAGGACTGTCACTCTCGTGAAACCTGACACATATCGACCACCCTCAACACGACGTGAATGAGTAGAACCAGTGACAGCCTCGGTAAAATATCAGTAACTTTCATTTTGCCCAATCACTACAGAGATAACCCCTCCTTCCTTTCCCCTGCAGTCAACGGCACTACACTATAATCGGCGCTGTGAGAGCAGAATCAGTCACAGCGACAAATGACAGCCATCTCATCCAGTGACTGCGACGTTTTGCCCAATCACAACGGAAGCAACTTCCGACCGATCCATTGCCATTGGAACTGGTATTTTCCATATTTTGTCACTGGTACCACCAACGACAAACGAATATTAGTGACAAGTCACCGTGACAGAAAATATTGTTCCCTAATTGATGGTGTAAAGTATTTAATATTAAGTAAAAGTGTTAAAACGAAAATTCTTTGATCCCGTAAACGTAACTTTGCTGCTATATCCACCACATTCACCAAACTGTAAAACTATCTTCTTTTTGCAATGGGAGACTGCTTTGTATTCCCTCTTACATTTCTCTCTTGTGCCACTTTTGTTATTTACATTTGCTTTTTTTTAAATATCAATAGACGCTCACTGTTGACAAAGAGTATTCTAGAAACTAGCGTTGCCATTGTAATGACTTTGCACAGCGAGAGAAAATTGTATTTTTCTGTATCAATATAATATTTAGTGAAACTAAATTAGTCTAATCACAAAACATTCGCTCTCTTGAGACAAGTTAGTACATAAAGATTTTTTTTTGAGACTGATGGCACTATGAAAAACAGTTACTGTGCTTAAAATAGAAAAATATATTTGAAATAATTATGTAAAATAAATATATAATAAAAAAGCAGTAAATTGAAAACAACCTTACTCTGACAGCCAAGTTTACAGGTCGTCATAGCAACGGTCTTTGATAGTTCTGG